>VZRU01005200.1:661561-750222 GCA_013398155.1 Pedionomus torquatus | reverse complement strand
TTTGAAGGAGGAAGTTGTCATCGACATCTTCATCGACTGTCATCTTCAGTTTCTCTTTACTTATATCTCTTTTTAAACCTCTCTTGAAGTTAACCATTACATTTTTGAAGCCTTGTGATTCATTCCATTCTGTCACCATTATTCATCTATCAAATGTCAAATTGGCAGATTTTCTGGGTTATTCTAACTTAAGTCAAGCCTCAGCTTGCATGAAGTCTCTCACCACCTCATAAGAAGTGGACATTTAGCCACAGAATGGGAATACATATGACCGGAACTCAGAATAAGACTCAAGTTTACAAACTGCCAGCAGAGAACAAGAAGAATGTTTTTCAAAAGACATTTATCATTATGAACAGAAAGAATCAGAGCTGGTGCAGCAGCATGCTGAGGGCTCAAATTCTGCAGTACATTTGAAGGGCAAGAATTTAACTGAAAAATAAGTGTATAAGGGTAACCAGGCTCGGTAAATAAGTTTTCTTCTGGGGTTCATCAGCACTATTTTCCTTTCTAAAAAAAGATATGGTTAAATATGCTAAATGATTAACACAAGGAAAATCGGGACACTACAATTGTAAGCAGAAATTATTATTATATTTTTATTTTTGGCTGGTAAATAAGTACTTTCTTTAAAGGATTACATTTACAGATAAATTTATTAATACTGGGGTATTAAAAAATATTTGTTTTCTTTATAATTTGCATATCATGGCACTTTCTTCTACTTTGATAAAATCCAAAAGCACAGAACACTCTTCTTGAAAAAGCCCTGTTGTGTGAAATCTACCTTTCATGTCCCTTCTCCCTAACCAGTCCAATGCAGATACAAGCCAGATTTTGGGAAGAGTGCATCTTTCCAAACTCCTCTGTTGCTCTTCAAGAGTGTGCACCCTGAAATTAGTAGCAACCACCAGACACACCAGTTCATACATGCACTGTGGGTCTCTATGTAATTTCCTTTTTATGTACATACAACATTAATAATCAAGGTGATTTCTCAATTTCCTGCACGGACAGATAGAACGAATCCTTAATAGAATGGTCTACCAAGAGCTACTTGGACTCTCACAGCAGAATACAATGATCTGCTATTACATAAGACTTCTCTTCATCTTATCTTTATTTCAAATCCACAGAGCAAATTAATTTTTGAGGGCTAGAAGTATTTTGGGGATTGAAAAAATGAATTCACGTGTTTTCAAGGAAGAAATGTTCTGTAAAATCCAGTATAAGAAAAATACCAAGAGTCTTTGAGCTGCCAAAGAGCTGCGTGAAAATTTTCAATGATCAATCCTTTATTATCTTGACACTCAACCAGAAAGAAGTAATTTATATTCTATTTACAGTTAGAGTTTTGTTTGGTTTTTGGATCATGGAGAGCGTATTTGTTTGTACTGAGTAAGCAGCAGGATTTTGGGCAGAACTTCCTTATTTGTTTAGGGATTCTCCCTTTGAAAAATTAAAAAAAAATAAATGGTAGAGGGTCTGAACATTTATCTCTTGTCTAGTTTTGCTTCAGCAGCAGCTTTAGTAGATTTGAATTCCGGTATCTGAAGGGAGCCTACAGGAGAGCAGGAGAGGGACTCTTTGTCAGGAACTATAGTGATAGGACAAGGTGTAATGGTTTTAAGTTGGAAGAGGGGAGATTTCAATTAGATATTAGGAAGAAATTCTTTCCTGTGAGGGTGGTGAGGCACTGGAACATGTTTCCCAGAGAAGCTGTGGATGCCCCATCCCTGGGGATGTTCAAGGCCATGCTGGATGAGGCTTTGAGCAACGTGGTCTAGTGGGAGGTGTCCCTGCCCATGGCAGGGTGGTCAGAACTTGATGATCTTTAAGGTTCCTTCCAACTCTACCCATTCTCTGATTCTATAATGTTTGCAGCCCATAGGCTGTATAGTAATCTATTTTTTGATAAAAGATAGTAACAAAACAAGACATATATATAATGTGATCAGTATGCTCTGGGAGTGATACAAGAGACACTTTTGTCCCAGATAGGAGCCAGAAACATGAATTCCAGAGGAATCTCCATCCCTGATAGCCATCTCATGGCTCCACCATTTCGTGCCTGGGCACAAAATGGTTTCAAAACCATTATACCCCATATGCTCAGAGCCATCTCTGCTCTGAGCTGGCAGGACCAGGCTTTCCAGAAGTACCTCTCATCAGGAAGCCTATGTCTACTGCATATGCAGGGGCCAACATCTTTGACATCCCTCTGTGTTGTCTCTTTGACAACTGCTCTGTGGTTGGTTAATTGCAATTTCTTGAACCCATAATATACACCTGATTACAGACCACTATCTGACTGGCTGCCTATGTCTTTTGGATAATAAAATGCTCATATATGAAAATACACATTTATCTTCACCTATGTTTTTGTCTTCACCTTCTTCTTTATCTGTCATTTTCTTGATATTAACATGAATGTACAGAAAGAAGACATAAGTTTAATGGGGATGGTTTTCATTCATGGCTGCTCAGAAGAATGGATCAAATCCAAGCTGGATTGATTTGATTTTTCCCTGAAGCAGACTCTCTCCAATGTCAGCTGACACCTCTATTGTAATCAATATAGTTGAGGTCAGCCAATGAGTTAACCCTTGAGAAATATGTATCAGGACATATGTAACAGGTCAATGAAAGAGTATTATGACTGAGAGTTCATAGAGCATTTGGAATATTACCTAAGAGTGAAAAAAAACCTTTTTTTTTTCCACTAGTCAAAAGATTTCTTTCTGTTTCTGCTGTGAATGGCAAGTGGGTCTTCCCCTTCCTCTCAAACCTTTTTCAAGTTGATTTTGGATAAAGAAGAAAAATAGTAAGTAGGCAAATAGGATGTGAGATAGTAGGAAGTACACCATAACCAGAATACAATAAAATAGAGAAATAGAATATGAAGATTGGATCAAATTTTAATATAGAGCCAAAACTAATGCATAGAAGGAAATTATATTCTATTTCTGACCCAAGAAAGTAAGGGACAACACAAGAATCTTGGGAGACTTTTAGAAACATTTAAAAGCCTTAAAAAACAGCTGCCATTTTTTTTTGCCAGGAGGACCAAATTGCTTGCACTGTATTTAAAAATTAAAGCCCAGAAATTCTTCCAGGGCTGTGGAAAATTGTAATAAAAATGTTTGCATCAATAGGAATGAAGAGTGAGTGTGAAGGCATGGGTTCAAAATACCAGCAGAATTGTTGTAGAAATGGTATGCATTGCTGACACAGCAGCTGATCATCAAAACCACATCTATCTAGCTTAGACTTCTCAGGATAACCAGATATGAACCTGACCAAGTTCTGATCAGTCACAGAGGTGGGACAGCATAGAGATTAATCCCAGCTTCTGGATAGCACGGTGAGACATCTAGGAAGAACTCAGGGAGTGTGGAAAGAGTTGCAAAACCTGATGTCCCTTGTCCTCCATATTACTGCAAGCAATCCTTAATAAATCACTTATTAATCACTCAATATTGTGATGATTTTTTTTTCACTTTTAAATTGTTGCTAGAAGTAGTTGCCAGCAAAATCTGGATTTTTTTTTCCAAAAAAAATATGGCTTTCCTCTAAATAGGCTCTTCTGTGATATTACATGCAAAAACCATTAAAGAATTTGCTTGTCCCATTTCTGATTAATTTTTTTTTTAACTAAAGTAGATTTTTTTAAAATATCTTGGGTTTTTTAATCATCAGTTGGGTCAAATCTTAGCATTATGTAGCTAGCTGCCCCTCATTTTTGAAATAATAAAAATCCTGGAAAGGTCTTACAACCAAAACAAGAAAACTCCGTATTAACAGGATTAGTTTTCCTTAGAAAAGAATGTGGAAAAGTCATCTACCATGGAAAAAAAATATTATTGTCATTTCAAACCCCTCCATAACATGCACTCCTGTATTTTATTTAGGCCTTTGAGAGTCCTCCATTCCCATTTTCAAAGGATATCCAACAGCTGTGTACATTTACTAAGTCTGTTTGGATTTGCCTTATCAGCATTTAATTTAAGAAAAATCTTTATCTTGACTTTCTTTTAAGAGTCTGCAGAAATTGTTTTACGATCACTTTTAGGATAGAATGCCTTAAAGTAATTACATCTTGGAGGTATTCCCATCTCTTTCTTTTCCCTAATATAATTCACATTTGATTAAACATCATTAGGTGTTCTGGTTTTCTTTGAATGAGTTGGAAATAGACATCTGGTTATGTGAAACCAAAATCACGCCAAATTATCTAATGTAAAGTCCTACAGGAGTGGTGTACTCCGTACTTGTTTACAGGGAAGAGACCCTCATCTTGGCACTCATGGAGTTTGAAAAGTGCAAATTCCAGTTGCAAATCACAACATTCATTCCCTGTGCAGCTCTCTGGCCACAAAGGGCTAAGCTAAAGTTTGTATGCACATATAGAAGAATAACCCTTCACAGTTAACAGCATTGTGTTTTGTTTTGCTCTGTTCTGACTAGGATAGATTTCCAGTTAATGGTGTTTGTAATTCAAGCATTAGAAGACAGGCTTTAAACCAGGAGTGGCTAGCTGTCTTGAAACACATGAAAATCCTTTTGTGTTTGAATGTCTTGTATTAAGGAGGCTGGTAAGAAAGGTAAGGATAGTTTTGACCTACCAGAGCTCACTGCTGAGCTGAGTAGGCAGTCAGCCTCTGAAATCCAGTGATACCAGCACCACTGCCTTTTACGAACTTGCTTCTTTTCACACCCTCTTTACCCTGAAGACCTAATGGTAACCAATGTAATATAGTGAACTTTAATTACCTCTGCCAGAGAGGTCAAACAAACCACCAAATAAAGCTCTCTTTGATAAGTTAAAATGGATTATTTCATCAAAGACTGTAAGAATCTTAATAGGAAATTTTAATTTGATAGTAGAGGATAATATAGCAGTCAAAGCCATGACTAGATTTAACCACTGGAGGTTGAAGGTAAAAAAAAAATATCTATGCTGAATAAAATTCTGGTTTCTGCATCTAATTTAAAAATTATTGCAGGAGAAGTATGTGTGGTAAAGTGTTAAGCCTGCTAGTATTGGAATTGCTACAGCTTGGCATATAAAAAGCTGAAAAGTCAAATTCTTCTCACTAGCATAATTCATGACGCAAGTAATTTCAACTCAAACTATATAATTAACTCAAATTGTATAATTAGATATGATGGCAAGAAGACCCACAAAGGGCAAAAAGTCATATCAAAATTAGGTTTGTTCTATGTATTGCTTATATAATGTTTTAAAATGTACTGTTGCAAAAGTTTCACTTCATCAGAGAAGTTTCTGACAGCCTGGGATGGTGTGTTAAGCTACATCAAACTCATAAATATTTTTTTACCATAAATAAAAGGCTGTTGATTTCTTTTTTTCCTGATATGACTTTTATATCCTGTCAGGGAAAATTTAGAAGGAAATATTACTATCTAACTTTTTGAGGAAAAGCTTGGAGCTTGCTCTGTAATTCCCCCAAATTGCTGAAAGAACAATTAGCTCCTTGTGCTAGCAGTTACTGCTATTTTGCAATTGATAAGACAGTCAGCTACGCTACTGGTTATACTCTAAGAACACAAAGCACCTTGTGCTTAAGACATAGAGAAAAAACCAAAATTAGTACTGTATGTGTTATACCCTGTGTCTAAAGACTATCATGCTCAAGTAGTGTACTAACAGGGCAAATGCTATAAAGCAGGGTACTAAGGAAGAAAACAAACAAACAAAAAAAAAAAAAAACCAAAACCAAAACCAACCAAAAGCCAAATAAACTTCAGGAAAGAGAAAATGAGCAAGGAAAATGAAGGTAGAGAGGGACGACCTGCCTGTCTGAGCAGATCTGAGCTTTGTGCAAAGTAAAGAAAAGTTTTGTGAAAACATGCAATGAATATTGTGACTGGAGTTGATGACAAATGAAAGATTATCCTTCTCTTGGTTTTACTATTCTGTGGTAATATAGTCTAACGCCTTTCCCGCGAGTGCTCTCTTAAATCAGGGAAATAACACATCCAAAGTTAAGAGAGATACTGAAGTTCTCAGTTGTGAAACAAAAGTTATTAATTTCCTCTCTTTGTCAAAGTGATGTGGGAATTCTTGTCAGTAGCATAATCACACCCAGGTCTTGTCCTTTTCTACCTATTGTTTCTCCCTGTGGTAGAGCTGTATATATTGTTTAAGATTCACTTCTTCATACCTTTCTATTTTCACTGACGTTTTTACACATGGTGCTTCTTTTCAGTTCTTCTCTCCTGCCCTGTGTGTGTACCACCCCCGAGGCAGATTTGCCTACAAGTTGTGTTGTTTTGCCTCCTGCTTCCCATCTTCACCCCTGTCCACGTGTTCACCATAAAGCAAAAATAGTCTGGTAGCAGTAACAACATTACAGTTTAATAAATAATTCAATGAACTCCCTTCCTTCCCAGACGAGCTGTTTGTGACATCTGAGACTAAGAAATAAGCATTGAAAAGTAAATAGAGAAGAAATTAGTCAGAATCAACAAAGTACAATCTTTTGGAATAACAGGGCCTTGCCACACCCTTCCCCCATTAGACAATTGGGACAGAGCCCCCAGTTGATAGCATATAATTTTATTGTCTTCTAATGAATAAACTTTAAGTCATTCCAATATATAAAAGATTTTATCTAGGATTTGTATAAGAAGCAAAAGCATATTTCTGGTAAGCTACCACTCACCCAAAGTGATGATACATACTGTGGCATTGTTAAGTGATAATATTTTAAACCCTCTATGCAATTTTTGCAACACTGTTGGTAGTGATAGTCAAAGAAAATAAAGCCTAATATGCAGGTCTGGCAGGTATTTTAAGGCACCGAGTCAGTCTATCATTTAAAATACTCTCATTTTGCAAGTGGGGCCTTAGTCTCCTAGTTCATGCAGGTTCACAGGATGAGTGAGCTCTCCTGCTCAAAGCGGCGCAAACAGGGGGATCCCTTACTCCAGTCTGTATCCTAGCTTCTCTCTTTGCTGCTGCCCTTGCATCAGTTCGGAGCTTATCTGCCCTCAGAAAAGCTTTTAAGCCAGTGGAAAACAGTGTTTCAGACAGTGCTCAGCTGTCTAGTGAAGCTTCAACCTGAGATTATTTCAGAAAGTGGCAAGCATAATGGCATAAAAAAACGGCTGCCAAATAAGCATCAGGTGGCAACAGAAATAGAATTTTAATTGTAAGAGATTTTCTTATAGGATAATTAAAATTAATATCGCCTTGTCAAAACTGCAAAACCATACATGCTTGGCAAGCCTTCCATGCATCATAAAAAGAATCACAACAAAAGAATCCTTGCATAAAAAATAAGCAAACACTGCAAAAATCTCTTGAAAGACAAAACATTTCAAAACTTGAAGGGAAACTTGTTTTGTGTGTGAAAACATACTCCAATATTGCAGCAGACACTATGTGCCTCCGATTAACTCCACTGGAACTGAACAGCACCTGGAGAAAGGCAAGGCCAACTTCTCAAAACCTAACAAAGAAAGATATATCGCCTTTCATACATTCTGTAGTTGTCTGGATGGGTCAGCAAAGATTGGGTGTCCAAGCAAGTAGACAAAGACAATAAATGCGAATAAGCAATTAAGGCTATATTGGCAGTGTCATCACCAGTGAAGACAAATTTAGGTCACCTTTTTTCTTAAATATATCAACACAAGGTTGCTTCCAATGTAAACTATTCTATGATTTTATGATTTCAGGTTTCAGGCGTGTTGTGTTTGCAGTCATGCCATAGAAACTTGTTGTATATTCAGGCCATAGTCAAGCTGGGGGATTTTTAGCTGCTAATGACAGTGTAATGATTATTTACTATTATGCACACCCTCAACTCCAAACAGTGAAAAATGTCTTTTCTGAGGAGACCTTTTCCTACGTATTTCTAGGAGGATTTTTTGGGTAACTATTCCATTGTGGTAATGTTCACACAGCCTGTACTTGCCAAATCATTTGCAATAAAGTTTATAATCTTAATACTTAATATCAGTACTTAATCTTTCAATATTAAATACTAACAACCCTTGTGAATAAGAATGTGAGGTTAAACCATGTGTAAACACAAAAAAAACCCTTTATGCTTGCCAAAACCTGATCATGTTTAAAAGGAAAACTGCCATTAGTTGGATTAAAAAGTAATTGAGGAACTTTAAAGAGACTTTTGAAACAAAGAATAATTAATCTTAAAAGAAGTATAAAAGAAGCATGAAAATTCAAAACAGGAGGCAGAGACTTTGGAGTGGAAACAGCAGCCATCAAAAATAGAAGTTTCCCCACCAGCACCATACTTTTGCCATACTATTTGCCATACTAATTCATCAGTTTTCCCCTAAAATAGCTTAAAGGACTTTCTAGCAGGGGGTAAGTATAATGCAGCCTTCTTTTATATTGTTACATACGTTGCTTTCCATGTGTGCTTTTGGAGACCATGCTGTTTGTACGGATACTGGCCAAAACACTGCAATTCCAGCACACGTTCCAGGAATATATGAAAGCAGCAAGCTCCTCATTCCTCCGGCCACTTTCTGTGCTTTGAAATAAGAATATGATGAGGATGAAAGACAAGGTCCTGTTCTTTGTCAAACATCTTGCAGACCTCTCCAATGGAAAGGTGGTGTTGTAAGCTGATATCCTTTTTTGGGGGGTGCTCCTTTTTAAATAGGTAGATGAGGAGAAAATAGCTGTCAAACAATTAGACATAAATGAAAAAGGAAAACATCTGGAAAAAAAAGTGAAAGTCTGCATCATATTTAAGGTTTAGAATATGGAAATATCATAGGTAATATTGGTGAAATTATTTATTTGCATGACTTTCAGAGAAGCCAGGGCAATAAGAGGTTCTTAGAACTTAGAGTCTGGAGTCTTAGAGCTTAGAACTGGAGTCCAGACAACCCTTTACACCCTCATGGCATGATACAGAGGTCTCATGCTGTGGGGTTTCAAAGGTTAACTCCAACAAGACAAATTTACATGCTACAGATAAGGTAGTTTCTTTTGGAAATCAAGAGTGGGTTAAGGTGTGCTGTGAGCACAGCTTTTTTGCTCCAAACTATATTCCTTGTTACTGTAGTCAAGCTATTTCATGGTGAAAATTTAACACCAGTTTAGTTAAAAACAGTGTGACTAACACTACTCCACACAACCACATATACAAATCTTAATATAAGTGACAATAAAGGACTAACAATGGAGTTTGAAACAAGGAAACATCCAATTTAAAGGAGACCACTTCCACTTTAAGCATCTGACATTTCTAGCAAATCATTTTTCCTGAAACACAGATGGCTGTCTGACAGAAAGATTAGAAACATCTGAAAGTATTGATGTAGTGGCTGGTTATTATGCCTCAGCTATATGTCATTCTATTAATACTGGGTCTATGCAGCATATCATTATGAAGAAGAAAAGTATTGAAGTTCCTATTGAATAACAATCAGGTTTAAATTCCTTCAGGGACTCCAGATGACGTAAAGTTCTGAGGCCTGGCTTGTAATTATGGCAGTTTTTGAACTGCTGCTCATCTGCTTAGAGATTTGTATTTCAAGTGGGATATTTTAAATATCAAAAATTAATCTCATCATCACCTTTAACTTGCTTGTTCTAGCTTCCAGGTAAATAACCTGATCTTCCCAGCTTTTGACCAAATAACTGAAAATGCCTGTAAAAACATAATTAATTGAGGTATTGTACTGTAAATTTTATATATTCCCATGCGCATTTAACTTTCCTCTGGCAATAGCTCTGTGCCTTCATTTCTGTGTTTTCTGTCTTACCATATCATGCAGTCACGTGGTGTAAGTTCAAGAAGGAAAATCATAGAATCATTGAAATGTAGAATAGCAGAAAAGTCTAAGGTGGAAGAGACTTCTGGAGACCATTTGAGCCAACTCTAGAGTAATTCACCCAGGGTCCTGGCAAGCACAGTCCAGTATGGGAGATGCTGTCACTTCTCTGGGCTGCTTTTTCTTACATTTAATTAGTCTTCTGGTGTATTACCTTTTTCTGAGGTCCAGATGGATTTTTCCTTGAAGCAACTTGTGCCCATTGCCTGTTGTCACTATAGATGCTTCTGAAGAGTGTACCTCCGTCTTCTGTATAATTAACTTTTAGATACTGGAAGAATGGATTCTCTGAGGCTTCTTTTTCTAGGCTAAACACACAGGTCACCCAGTCTTTCTTTGAATGTAGAATCATAGAATGGTTAGAGTTGGTAGGGACCTTAAAGATCATCAAGTTCCGACCACCCTGCCATGGGCAGGGATGGGGCAGTCACCTTCCTTGGGCAACCTGTTCCAGTGCCTCACCACCCTCACAGGAAAGAATTTCTTCGTAATATCTAATCTAAATATCCCCTCTTCCAATTTAAAACCATTACCCCTTAACCTATCACTACACTTCCTGACAGAGTCCCTCTCCACCTCTCCTGTGGGCTCCCTTCAGATACTGGAAGGCTGCTAGAAGGTCTCCCTGGAGCCTTCTCTTCTCCAGGCTGAACAGCCCCAGCTCCCTCAGCTTGTCCTCATAGGAGAGATGCTCCGTCCCTCTAATCATCTTCATGGCCCTCCACTGGACCAGTTCCAACAGTTCCATGTCCTTTCTCTGTTGAGCACTCCAGAGCTGGACACAGAACTCCAGGTGGGGTCTCACGAGCACAGAGTAGAGGGGCAGAATCACCTCTCAAGAACATTGTGTTCTCGAACACTTTATTCATTTTGGTTGGCTTCAATAGACACTCTCAAGATTTTCAGTGAGTCTCTTGAATTGGGGAAACCAAACTGGACATAATATTCCAGGTGTGGTCTAAGAAGGGCTAAGCAGAGTTGAATAATCCCACTCCTTGATCTGATAGCTATAATCTTGTTTATGCAGCCCAGGACATGGTTTGCCTGCGCTGCTGCCAGGGTGCACTGCTGGCCAATGTTTAGGGTGCTACTCACTACACCCTGCGGTTTCTTTAACAGAGCTATACCCCAACCAGTCAGATGCTGTCTTATACTTCTGCTTAGAATTTTTCTGTCCCAGGTGCAGGGCTTCAAATTATTTTTATGCAATTCTTGTGGGTCCAATCTCCCAGCCTGTCAAGGTATTTCCAAAAGGTACCTCTTCTTTCCAGAATATCTACCTCTCCTACTAGATTGCTGATATCCACAGATTTGGTAAGGGTAAATTCAGTCCTGTCACCCAGTTTGTTGGAAATATCCTTGATGGTATCGGACACACCTCAGAGGAATTCCCCTTGTGACTGGCTGCCAGCTGAATTTTGTGTCATTAACCACTATCCTGTGAGCTTGGCCACTAGCCAGTTTGTCTTATTGGTTTACCTACAAGGTTATCATGGGGAGATTATGTCAGACTAATTACTATAATCTGACATTGACATCTTTGCCCTTACCCAGTGGGTGACTTGTTTTGTCACAGAAGGCAATGAGGTTGGTAAATCATGATTTACCCTTGGAGAACCTTTGTTGTCTTTTTCCAAACATCCTGTTGTCTGCCATCAGCCAGGAAATAACTTCTATGAGGAAGTTATTCCTGCTCCATAATTTCCCCAGAGACTTAAGTGAGGCAAACGGGTCTGTAGCTTCTCAAATATGTTTTCCCTACCCACGCCCCCCACCCCTTTTATGTGCATGAGTATAATATTTGCCTTCTAGGGATTTCCTTTGACCTCTATGACTTTTCAAAACTTCTGAAGAGTAATTCTGCAGTGATGTCAGCCCCCTTTTCTAGCATGCTTGGATGTGTCCTGTCAGTCTGGTAGTCTTGTAGATTGCAGTTTGGACAGATGATCCCTAAGTTTACTCTCCTCCGAGATTTAAGATCTACTCTGCTGTTGTTTCATGGCATAGAGACTTAGGGGCAAACTTTACCCATGAAGGCTGAAGCAAAGAAGGCATTGGATAAACCAAACTATGTTACTTGTAACTAATTTTCCATCTCCTTTTATTGGCAGACCTATCTCTTCCTTGTACTTCTGCCTGTTACTAATTTACCTGTAAAATCCTTGTTATTCTTGACACCTCTTGCTAGTGTAAGTGCCAGCTGAGCCCTGTTTTGCCACTCAGGGCCACCATACTTGCTCAGACACAGTTAAATAGGAAACAGAAGCTGATCACATACATCTGCTGGTCCTGTGTGAGGCCTCTTCCCCATGGGTCCTTTCTCAGGGCATGATGAACTCCCCTCTCCTCCAGCTGTTCTGGCTCTTTCCATGTGTGGTTGGCATAGCTCATGAGTGTAGTTGCTACCACATGCCCACACTGCCGTCACAGCAAAGTTTAGGAAGAAATAACTGTCTATTAGATGTTTATTCTTTTCTCCAGTTGACATTTTTTAAGTAAGCTCTTTTGAAGAGTGGAGTCATTCTCAAACACCAATTTACTGGAGTGGGAAAAGAAGGGAATAAAAATGTGGTATTTGTTGTTTATAGGCTAATGGGAGTAAAATATATATATAGGGCAGAAAAGAACATGCATATTAATCTGTACCAGACTAGAAAACAATAAAAAGTAATTTATCTTTCGGTTTAAGGAGATACAGCTAAAAATAGCTAGCTATCCTGCTCTACTGATGGCAAATAACATCGCATTGTATTGGCTACAGAAATAAAGAGGAGCACAACTGTTCTGTATAAAATAAATTCTCATATACTCAATTAAACAAATTTCCGACTGGCTTCTATGCTTCAATGAATAAAAATGTTAATATGACATATCCTAGTATTTTCAGGCATTGATCAAGACATTCATGCAAATTGCTCAGGTCAATATGCCATTAATAGGCAATAAAGTATTCAAATATGCAAAATGCATCTTTTTTAACCAGTTCTCAAAATAAATGAGCACTATCCACAAAAGTAATTATATGTCATGCTGCATTGCTGGAGGCTCTGGGTTGTGTGTTTACACATGAGCAATCTAAATGATTAACATGAATTATTGGAATTCTCTTTAACATCTGCAACACTGAAAAGTTATGACAAAGTCTGAAAAAGAGTGTTGGCTCTAGTATGACAAATATATTGAAGCAGTTGTGAGTCCACCAACTAATTCTGCACACAGATTAAATACTGTCTTCATTAATATATATTATGCAATTATTATTATGCAATTGTGCATGACCAACAGTGTAATAAAGGATAAAAGTTGTGTTATGTTCAAGTGCGGAAAACTGTCTTATTATTCCAGTATGTTTATATTAAATCGATGACTCAAAGTTACTGTGCTGTACTTGGAAGCTATGTCATTTTTTGCCATTCAGATAGCATGTATTCTAGAGGGGTGCAACCAGGCAATTACGGTCATTTTTCAGGAAGGGAAAGCAATTAGGAAGAAGAATGATTGAATCCACAATCCTTCATTGCTATCTTTCATTCCAAAGACTTCCAACCACATGAAAAGTCAATCTCCCATTCTGAGAAGTTTCATGTCAACAAAATTCTTATACTTTAAACATCTGCGGTACACTATTGTCACTTACTTTGTATTTCTAAAACAAGACAATGTGTTATGAACTTAAAAATTCCCATTTTCCTGCACAGAAATGAAATGTGGAATGCTCCTTGACATCCGATGCATTGTTTGATAGCATGATCAGCTATGGTACAGAATTAATAAACAATATTGCATATGCACAAATGCAGTAAGAAAATGGTTTTAATACTAAGATGATACGGGTTTCCATTTTATCTTTCTCCATATTAAATTGTAATATATGAAATCTCAAATACGAGGTGGATGCAATCTGTAAATGTTCTCAAACTTTGTCTAATAATCTGATAAGAATCTAGTAAAATAGCAATATTTCATGACAAAATTTCATACCTGGAGTATAACATTATGTTGTACTCAGACATGAACTCTTTGCTTTAAGTTAACTAACATTACTTAAAATAAATCAGTTTCAAGCTTAGGAAAATATAATTTTTTAGCATGTCTAGTTTAGAATTTTAAAGTCAGGATATTTTTTTAATTTATTTTGCAGAAAACAAGGATTATGATTCCGAGGACGTGGCTTCTCATAAATATAAAAGAGACTCTCTGGGTGTTGTTTGCTTAGCTGGTGGAGTTGCTGAATAAAACTTTAGTGTTTCTTCTTTGCAGGTTCTATGCCAAAACATTGATTTACATACATAATTACCTCAGCCCCCATTCTCAAGGGGTTTAAGCAGAAAGAATCCTTCTTCCTCAGGCAGTTCCCTGCATTCAAGTCATTTTTGAGTTTTTGCTGGAATAATTTCTGGATGGGTGAGTATAGGGTGATCTAAGAGATTCTCCTTTCTGGTGCTATATAAATTGAAAGAGAAGTAACTTTGACTTTTCATCTCAGTCTCTCTTTTTCCTTTTCTCTCCCTGTCTGTTGCTCAGCACTACTAGACAACTGTGTGGTTACCAAAGGAGTCATGCAATTCAAAAAAAAAGGAACTGATTTTTTTTTTTCTGTTTCTTCTTCACCATGTGACAGTGTTTCAAAGAGAGATGCAGTTTCTACTTTTTTTCCCCTTTTGCAGCCATCATTGGCCAAGTTCTCAGTTATTGAATTTACAGTGATAACATCTATTTCCATTTAATCTGTTGGTATTCAGGAGTTCACATTCAATTAATCAAAATCTACTAAGTGACTATAACACTTTGAAATCTTTCATGAATTTAATTTAAACATTTATATTGTATTTTCACATTAATTATTTCATGGAGATTCCTGAAGGGTCCACACAAAGATCTTCAATTAAACTTTATCTGAAGATAGAGATGGAATACTAAAGTCTCATCTCTTTGTGTAGTAATTGCAAATTCAAGTAAGGATTGAAAACAATGAAGTCTTATATTGCCATTTTTCCACTCAGCAATGCATAAGTGCATTTTAAACCTATGAAAACGACAGATATCCAACTTCAGTATTTCTATGTGCATGGATAATATACATTATGTAAAACACCTCTCAGTTCCTTATCTTTAATTAAAAATGTAATTTATACCTACTGCATAAATAGCTTGTCTTTATTTGTTCAGCGTAGTTATTTTTTATTACAATTTTTGAAATGCAATCAGATGCTTATTTAATGTGTTCATAGGTAGATGCAAGTCCAGCTACAACAATAAGAGTGGATTTAGTTTCTGAATTACTTGTTCCTTATGTAGGTAACCTGGGTCTAGCAATATGCATTAGACATTATATTAATTGCTAAAATAGATTAAAAACAACACATAAACTCACACTTTTAATACTGCAGAAAATAAGTGCTCTTGATTCACAAAAGGAATGAGTATAAAAGCTATTAGAAAAAATATTAGATATACTAACTTAAGTAAAGCCTTTGGGAAGACGCTTAGCCTTATTTTTTTTTTATTATTATTTTTTACTGGTCCCCTTGTTTTGATTGGACATGTGTTGCAATAAAATCGCACCTTTTTTTTTCTTTTTAAGTTTAGCTACAATATTTGGTAGTGGAAATTTCACTCTATTTGAAAATCACCTATATTTGCATTAATTACAGAAAAGAACCTTTTTACTAGGAGGAGTATGAATGCAGTCAGCTTGTTTTTAGATAAAAAGTCTTAAGCCAAAGCTTAAAATTTGGGATGCTGAACATCTTTCTAATTGGCTGTAGGCACTGGTGACCAGACAAAGATTGATTGCAAAATGTACTTGTTAGCCTAATTTAAAAGCTTAGGTGTTAGAAGCTCCATGTGGCTCCCGCCATACATGCCTGAATTTAGTGTAAAAATATCAAACAAGAAGGACTACAGTATTATCTATTGTGTGTGTTGTGTGTTATGCGAAGTTACTAGGAGTATCAGAGGGTAGACATACAAAAATAAGAGATGGAGTAGCATATTTGATTAAAAACTGCATGTTTGAACTGCATAACACAGAACAATCTAATAATGGAAAAAAGTTTCATTGTTCACCTTAGCTAAATCTTTAGAAAAAAGAGCTAAATTAATTCAGCTCATATTGCTCAGGTCCGGGCTGTGGGAGGAGAACACTGCTCTCAATAGCGCTGAGTGCTGTAGAAAAAGAAACTCTACAGGAGATGGAGAATTTGACAGATACATTCCACTTTCTGCCTACACTACAGAGAAATTTATTCCTGCTATAATGCTGCACATGTCAATAGACCCTGCTGAATCTAGGACTATCATGATGCAGAGTCACATTAGTGTAGATATAGCACTGATTTTAACACATTTATGACATTATTTTCAGAAAAAAAGCACCTTGTACAGGGTTTTTAAACCACCTACTTTCAGTCCTGTACAGTCCAATGGTGCATTTTATTTGAATATACGAAAACATATACTTTTTCCTCAAAGTCATTGATATTCATAAGCCTTTGAAAATACTTTCTGAAGTTATGAGGTTTGATGGGACTTTTCAATAGTTTGCTTAGCAATTTGGGAATTTTAATGCCCTGCTTAATAGCACTTTAAAATTTAAATAATTAACATCTTTAATGATCTAGCAGTCTCTCCCACAGAATCAATAACATGTGAATAATTGGTAATAAACTCTAATTTATCTCACAAAGGCCTTAATTCTTTTCATGCTCTCAGATTTTACCCTGTGTTTGTCTCATGTTCTTTTGCATTCAATGTGAAACATTGCCTTGAATCAATTCATAGGCTGATACACTGTTGCAACAAAACATTTTAAATTAAGCATGGAATGAAATTAAGTTCTCTTTTCTATAATAAGTACTTATAAGAAGGAAGTTCAGAACTTGTTTACTAAACTTGAAGAATAAGCTATTACCATTTATCTTGACTGCTAAATGCAAATGTGACATATGAATTTTTGAAAACACAGTCGTGTATTAATGGCAGATTAATAAAATATTGCAAATATATTTGTGTAGCAAGTTTAATGGAAGCAGACCTTTGTCTCTATGACACATCTGACATTTTACCAAAAACATGCAAAAATTGTGAGATGGTAGAATTTGCGTAAAGGAGACATGTTGGTGACTGGACTATCTCTGAAACTCACCCTGTTGATTAAAAAAATATATAAATGAGACCAAATATAAGTGCATAGCCAGAAAGAATCTTTCCTTAATCTTTTTGCTTCTATATAGGTGTATTGTGGAAATGCAATACTATGGTGATTGATGACAACCAGTTACAAGACACACTTTAGTTAAGCCAAGGAATCTAGGCTGAATTAATCGTTCAAAGCCATATGTATTAGATTCTCATGAAGAGAGCTTATTTCCAGAAGATACATTGATGACAACATTCTTTGTATTTCTGAAGCTGGTGGAACTCTGAAATTTTGATTAAATCCACCCGATGGCTTTAAAAATGAAGTTTTTTATATTCACTGCATTTTTTGAATAGCAAAGGATGCATGTATAGCACTCTCATCTGTGCAATAAGATGTGAAAGAAAAACAGTCCCTAAGGATGAATAAAGCTGGTATCAGCTGATTTTCTTCACATTGTAGAATAGAATCCAGATAAGAGTGGAACATGCTGAATTGCCATGGGAGAAGTTAGCACTGCTTTTGCATTTGGCTTGCACTGCCCTGAAAGTATTTTTGTAGCACATCATATCTAAGTTCAGTCTCTAAAGCCGACTCTTCTCTGTCTGGATGTTATTGTGTTCAGCAGTCCCCAAAGGGTCTTTAACTGGGCTAAACAGTGTTTGCCCATGAAGAGCTGTGCTTGGACCATTACAGAGCTTGACTACAGACTTAAGGAGCTTCAGCCTTCACTGCCATGTAAATGCAATCATGTCATGTTTGATCCATCGTGGTCTGTGCTACAGTGGAAATATCATGGGAACAAGACATAATGGCTCACAGTTCAGAGCAATGTTGAAACAGCTTTACCATCTGCTGGTGTTTATTATTAGATCGTGTTCAGCTTGGTTATATACTGGAGAAGTGGGAAAGATGAACAGCTTTCGGCCCTTTTTTATGTCTGTTGGAGAAGAGAATTTCAGCCCCAAAATTCTGAGGAAACCTGGCAACCTACCTGCAGGGTAGGACTCATTTGCATCCAGGGTGTTTTGGGTTGTGTGGATATTGTGCTGCTTATCTGCTACCTTTTGTGCATGGGGAAAACTAGGTCCACTGTGCTTTAGGTTTGTGTCTTCTTTTCCTTTAGATGTCAACACTGCAACCAGAACAGTCTTAAAAGACAAATTTAGCTTTCTACAATAGGTCCTTAATACAAAAAAGGATCCAAGAAAAGGAACTGTTCACACTTTGGTAGCTAACAAAGTTCTATAAACAAGCACATGAAAGTGTTTGTGACAGGGCTCAGGAGCTGTGCCAGATTTTCCATGTTATTTCCATGGTGGCATTAAAGAACTTGTAACCGTATGTAGCAGGCTTTCCTTTCCATCTCTGCTTGCACGAAAAAAGCATGTCTTATTTTTTGGTCACTACGAGACAACAATTGGATCTGTGCATACATATGTTTACAACCTAGGATAGACTATGGATCGGCATAAGAAAACCTAAGAAAACGGAAACCAAGGTTGTGCATTATTTCCTCTAGCTATACAAAAACATTATTTCAATCCAAATAAAGTGATTTTATACCTTAAAATCCCAAACTTTCACAGAAATCTACTCTGAGAAATCTATTCATGGTGTTATGGACGTAGTATTGAAAGGAATTTGACAGTGTGGCAGAGCTGGTAGTGGGGGGATGTGTGTTGCAAGGGTGACCCCAAGTCAGGTCCATTTTTCTGTCATTTGGTGACCATTCATTTTGACCCAGGAGTTTTCTCATCCTTATGCCTCCTATTTTCTCTCCCATCCAACTGGGGCAGGCGGGTGGGGTGGGAGATGAGCAAACATCTGTGTGGGTCCTGTCTGCCAGCCTGGGCCAATAACCCAAAGATGGCATTGAAATTCTTTGGCATTTTAGGCATAGATGTTAAATTTGTGTAATTGTTAATTATTTTTTCCCTAACAGATACCGTGTAGAGTATAGTTTTCAACTACTCATTTCACAGTGCCAATCCTCCACCCAAAAGAATTTCCCCTCTGATAATTACCCCCTTCTGTTTATCTTTCTGGAGAACAATAAATATGCAATTAAAAAACATACCATTCTCTACTGCTTTGCATTGAGATTCTCAACTGTTCTGCTTAGGATTGCAGCCCCTACACCTTTAACCTATGTGTTGGCATATTAGCCTGTTCAAGCACGGCTGCAAAGCTGGATCTGTCCACAATAGTCTTTTTATATGGCAGGTAATTCCATTTTTTACTAGACCTTTCCCATTTCTCTTCTGAGTAGTTTAGCTCAACCCACTTCCTATCAAACTATCAATATAGCAGCATAAGGCAGTAATGCTTTTTAATTAAAATACAGGTCTACCTGCAGTGTAATTTGAGCAGAATCCAATTGTGAGAAGAGAATCTTAATGGAATCACACATTTTTTATATCTCAGTGCTACTGAAGTGAGTTAATATAATCATCATTGATGTGACATTAAGATTTTTAGGGTTTCTGGAACTTAGGCTCCTGCACCACAGACATAAAACGTGAGTTTATGTTTCTAATGTTTTTGGGGTTTTTTTTTTCAGTCTTCAACAATAAATAGAAGATTAAAAAGCACATATGAACCCAAAATTCTTTTTGAACTTTTGCATATGGTATTTGCAAATGAGTCTTGCTTATAGACAACTACTCTTCTAAAGATGGTATACAGCAGTTATATGGATACAGGTTTCGCTACTTTTTCAACATTAAAATTGCCCTCCTCTACTTATCAAAAAGCCAAGGATTTTTTTTGCCAGAGTATCTAAAGTTTCCATACAAAACCAATTTTGGCTTATTATATTTATATTTAAATGAGCTTTGTATATATAATAGAATGATCTTAAATTTGTACTTTTATGTGTGCTATATTAAAAGCCAAAAATTTGCAATCACAGAGAATACAGTTAATGAGATTTTAAGTGTAAGACTGTGATTTTCACATTTCTCTTCTATTTTTATTTTTTTTAAAGAAAGTACTAGGACTGTTTGTTCAGAAAAAAAAAATATACTGTGACTGATCTCAATAAAAAGGCTTACATCATATAAAATATACTATGACTTTTAAGAGTAGTTTTCAAACTTTTACATTATAAAAATGTTCTTTTGTTCAATTTTGGCACATGCAGATATGATTCCTAAATCTCATCTGGAAATCGTTTAAAGGGAATTTTCATAAGAATTATGAACAAATGAATACCAAGTTCATAATAGGAATGTTATGTTCTACTGCAATATTACCAAGAATGATACAAAATGTAGTGTGTCTACTCAAATCCAAATGCTGAAAATAACTATGGATATCCACCATAATATTAGAAAAAACTTGCACTAAGACTACTAGACTTCCTAACAGTTATAGCTCACCCTATAGTTCACACAGATTTTTTAAAAAAGTTTTTCTGTGTTATCCCATTATTTTAAACTTTCAAAGAAGTTTAATTTAGCTGTATAATAACCTTGAAATTTTTTCTCTTATTGCAAGCTGATGGTTTAGCATTGGTAATGGCATTCAGGTACAATATATGGAGTTATCACTCCAATCCTTTGCTTGTATCTTAGCATAGAAAGTTGCACATACAAAACAATTTGACTACATCTCAGAGAAGAATCTGTAAGTCATTTGCACTTTAAAGATTAATCAGAAAAAGAGTGCTTTAAACCATGTTTTTTTTACATTTAAAAGAAGAAAACCCTTCCAATATTAGTATTATTGGTAGAGGATCGATTACTTAAATAATCCATTTAACTTGATTACTTCAGCACACCATCTTTTTAAGTCCAAAATAAACATTATTAAAAGTGTGCTGACTTCCACAGAGTTTCTCTGTTTCAAATACGTTTCTCCTTGACACTGTTTCCCTCAAAATAAAACATCAGTATTTTACCATGACAAAAAAAATCTAAAATCCTTCCCTTCCCTTCCCTTCCCTTCCCTTCCCTTCCCTTCCCTTCCCTTCCCTTCCCCATTGTTTTTTCTATTAGAAATATCACAGTCAACTATTTTAAAGAAATAACACCCAACGAGAGAGCACTGCACCGGGTTGCATACAGCAGTCATCTAAGGAGAAGCAGTCACCGCCTTGGTCAGTCTGACAGCCTGGCACAGTTGTGCAATATTCTCTGCCCCACAAGAAACTAAGAGAGTATACACTTGATGGAGTGGGGAGAGAAAGCTTGCAAAACCCCAATGCTAAGGCCCTCCATAAAACTCTGCCAAAAGGAGAGATACAGTCCTGCAACAGTCCTGGTGACTGAATCTGACACTAATCCCCAGAATTAACATGTAATAAGAATACTCTGGAATGTCTTTTTTGGTCTTTCAAGCTGCAATTAGCACAGTGTTAATCTGGTGCTTTTATGGTTTTTTTTTACATCAGTGTGTGCTTTTGCACAAAGTTACACAGATCTCTTTAATTTCAGCATTTCAGACTTCTGAAAGCTTGGGTTTACTGCATTGCTTTACTTGGAAAGGACTCGTGGGGGCCATATTTTTGCCATCTGTGCTATTCATTTATTTGAGATGGGTCCTAAAGCATGGTGGTAGGTTATTGTAAACCTGAACATCACTTTAAAACATCCTGGGCAAAACCAAAAGGACATTTTTGAGAGTTCATTCGGAATACTTCAAGTAATTACTGAGAGTTAGGAAGCTGAAAAGCCTGAGGACCACAGGGGATATTGCTGAACAGCTTTGGGCAGACAAGGCTTCCAAGATGGTTGCTCTCTCTGGATACCGAGCTCAGCACGACACAAGTTATGCAGCTGTAGACGAGGGATTCTGCCCAAATTGCTGCCATTTGGGGTATAGGGAAGCCCCTGTCATAGCCCAAGGCCACCACCGGGCACCAGTGCAATACCTATGTACTTTTTACCAGCAGCTCCCTTTTTTGACAGCTCCCTGGCGGATCTACTTGGAAACATCCCACCAGTGTGATAGGTCCTAGTTAAGAGCTCTAACTGAAGTTTCATACCAGCAGAAACTATGGAATCTTGGTATGGTAGTCCTGTCTCTCAGAAAGAGCCAGACCCTTTTCTGGCTCCTATCTCCCACCAAGCCTGACAAAATACTGGCTAGTGACTACAAAAACCTGCTACTGAGCTGAAACCACACTTCCGTAAGTCTTCTGCCTCTCACACTGAGCACTTGCAATAACTTTTGCTCAAACATACATTTCTGCATGCTATAATGTCCTCTCACGTCCTGTGGCAACTCTCCTTGCAGCAGTTCCTCTGCTGTGCTTCTGCTACTGGGACAGGCCCACGACCAGAATCGTCACCATTGTATAGCAATTATCTCTGACATTACATCAGAGATTAATTTGTTTCCTAAAGCCTGTGCCATGATTGAGACATTACTCATTAAAAAATGACGGTCTGCATTTATTTGTCTCCCCTCTACAGGCGCTGAACCAAATTGTTTTCAGACAGTTCAGCTGAAATCTGTACTCTTAAAATTAGGTCATTGCCCTGATAAATCCTTCCTAACTGTATTTCCAGAGAGCTGATTAAAATCCAATCTATTTGACATTATAATTAAGCCTCACATCTAGTTTACAGTTTTATAATTATAGCTCTGCATCCTGAGAAAGATCAGAGGTCTCTCCTGTTCAGCTAAGGGATCAGAACAGTTCTGCTGAGAGCATCTGAGGGGAAGCAGCACTGGCCTTTGCACATACGTAGGAGATAGATATATGCTACTTGTTGATTACCAGATCTGCCCAGATCAGCAGCTGTGCCCTGCAGGAGCAGTGTGGCATTTGGAATATGAGAGGGAGATTGATTTTCCAATGGGACTTAACAAGCAGATGTCAGTGACCAAGAACAACATGGACTGATTCTTTTTTATCAGTGTAGCATGGCTCAGCTTACTGCAAACATGGAAGCAAAACCCCAAGTGTACTGTTACCCTTATTTTGTGCCAGTTTTTGCTTTGTCGTGTTTCTCCACAGCATGTGGGGCACCAGAAAGAGAGAAAGCTGCCCCAAAAGACCCAAGATTTTGTCTCACTCTGAAATAAATTGAAATATGCCCAGAAAAGGTGGATGTCACCCAGAGGGACTTGAACAGGCTTGAGAGCTGGGCCCATCCAAACCTCATGAAGTTCAACCAGCTCAAGTGCTGAACTTCAAGTGCTGGACCTCAAGTGCTGAACCCAGGTCCTGCACCTGGGTTGCAGCAATCCCAAGCACAAATGCATGCTGGGCAAAGAATGGATTGGATCCTTGGTCCTGAGGACAAGGACTTGGGATTGTCAGTGGATCAGAAGCTCAACATAAGCCGGCAACATGTGCTTGCAGCCCAGGAGGCCAGCTGTATTCTGGGCTGCATCAAAAGAAGGGTAGCCAGCTGGGCCAGGGAGGTTATTCTGCTCCTCTGCTCTCATGAAACCCTACCTGGAGTACTGTGTCTGGCTCTGGAGCTCCCAGAATAAGAAGGATGTGGAGTCCAGAGGAGGGCCACAAAGACAATCAAAGGGATTGAGCACCTTTTGGATGAGGACAGGCTCAACTCAAGACAGTTGGGGTTGGTGAACTTGGAGAAGGTTCATGGGAGACCTTATAGCAGTCTTGCAGTCCCTGAAAGGGTAGATGGGGAGGGACTCTTTATCAGAGAGAGTATAGTGATAAAATGATGGGTAACAGTTTTAAATGGAAAGAGGATAAATTTAGATTAGATATTATGAAGAAATTCTTCACTCTGGGGGTAAGAGACTGGGACAGGTTATCCAGAGAAGTTGTGGAAGCCCCATCCCTGGAGGTGTTCAAGACCAGGCTGGATAGGGCTTTGAGCAACCTGCTCAAGTGGGAGGTGTCCCTGCCCATGGCAGGGGATTGGAACTCAGTGATCCTTAAGGTCCCTTCCAACTCTAACCGTTCTGTGATTCTATGATTCTAAGCTTGTGCCTTTCATCTGGCTTCAGTGACTGAAGTTATTTATAAAGTAAGGGGAGAAGGCTGAGATATGGAGTCAGTATTATTCCTACAAATCCCAGCAGAACCAGTACCCATCTTCCACTAAGAGGCACAAAACCCCTCACATTTTCCCCGGTAGCCACTCTCCACTGGGGTTTCTGTTCCTCAGTCAGAGGTTTCTTGCGGTTGGTTGAGGCCTCTTATTTATCCAATATGGCCAGTACTGGGAGCGAATAGAAAACTTTCAACTTTTCAGCATTAATACTCCAGAGCTTTTGCTATTATACCGTGAGCTGGAGCGTGCAGTTCTACTTGTGCAGAGAGCAGTACAAACTCTGGTGCACAAGGACTTCCATTGGGAAGATGACAACATCTGCTCTTAAATACTTTGAAGATCTCTTACCTAACTACCTGTTGCCCACCTGCATGAGAAGCAGTATTATACTGTTCATTGCCATTATAGTGCTTGGAGTAAATGTGAACAAAGGCACATTGGAGGAAAAGAATATTAAAATTATGTAATTTTAATATTTAAATTTAAATAAATAACTAACCAGTAGTTATTATTACATCCAATCAGAAGCAAAGCCTCCACACATCTGTTTTAGCTCCTCAGCACTTTACTTCAGCTTTCTTTTCAAAACATACCAGAGAGACTCTGTTTCGAAATCAGCCTATTGCTCAGGTCCTGTACCAGCCCAATAGCCAAGTTTTTCCTACTGACATATCTTTAAATTAGAAAAAAAAAGTTTTGTCAGTTTATTCACTTCAGAAAATTTCTGGTCATTCTCCCAGCTGTTACACGGCAATTTGGCCCAGACCTTGGTGGTATTTTGGGTGTCCCAAAAGTCAATGATGGTTTGTGTTCATTGCCTGTTCTGTTCAGTGGCCATTAGTCATGTTACATAGTGTCATTTTGCTATGAGGACCTTTACCTCTGTATTGCACAGCAGGATGAGGAACACTCACTGATTAACAATTTTCCCCGTTCAAACAGATGGTGTACTACTCTTCATTACCCTGGGAAGCTTCCTAATTCATTCTAGTCTAATTTCACTCTTAGCTTTTTCGCTGTAAAAAATATATACTAAATAGCACTATAGTTAGTTCTCCAAATAAGCCTATTTGTCAGCTTTCAAAATAGTACTGCTTTTAGAAGCATGGTTCTTCCATACATAACATCTTCATTTGATTTCTGCTGTACTGCATACAGCTTTAAAAAAATAATATTAAAATGATTTCTTATATTTTTGCAGTCAATTGCCTCAGTGACTCCAGATCTTTTCTTCAGTGGGTACAAAGAATTTTATAAAGGTATTTTGATATGTGTCAGAAAATCTCAAATAAGTCACTGCTTCCTGCTTTGTGATGATATTGCTTGCTGTGTTTACCAGAATATTGTATGTATTCAGATGTTGCACTGAAGAGATTGGGGAGTATCCTCTTATCAGGACTTTCTCCAGCTGAAATCTCATTTTCTTTCTTGTCCATGCTCCTGTACAGTGATCTTTTATAAATGTATTTCTAAGTATCTGGAGTTACCTACTTTTCTTTTTTTTTTTTTTTTTTTTTTTAATCGGGCAAATATATATTTCAAGATGATATGAAGCGTTTCCTTTTCTGGCAAACTGTTTTATCTGTAGGCATTGGTTCCACAGGTGCATACACTTTTTAAACTGAGCTTTACTTTCTGCAAATGCTCAGTCACGTTTGGACTTTATTTTACAACCCAGACTAACCAGAACATAAAATATACCTTGTATCTGTAAAATAGTCTACAATAAGACAAATAGGGTTTTTTCCTTCTGCTTGTCTTTCTTTTGCCTATTTTGATTGGTATTATGCATGTCTTGCTCCATGAAAATCAACCCCATCTCTTTCTGACCGATTATTTTTCCTTGCTTCAGTCTATAACTCAGATAGCTTGTCTTTACTTGTCCACCTCCTCTTTCTCTCTGTTAGCCATGAATGATTAAAATTTATGCCCACTTTTACCTTCCAGCTACAGTCAGAGAGGCAAAGTTAATGTAATATCAGCTAACAGGACTCCATTTGACAGTGCTTGTTGGTTGGGGTCAGTTTCATCCAAAGTTAGACTTTCCTGTTGGGAACTCCGGAGCCATTCAGTGCTCTCAAATACAGGTCTGTGCAGCAAGATAGCAATTACAGTTAACACAAGGAGGTTTGATCCCATTGTTACCATTTGTTCTTCATTTTTATAGACTAATCTCAGTTTCTCTCTTTTTTTTTTTTCTTACTTTCTCTGTGTCTTAGTGCATGTGAAGATTTGCCCTGCAATCAAGCTTGAAAGAATGGGAAAAAAAGAATATTTAGCAAAGTCAATACCTATTCTCTCTAACCTCTTTTACCTCCACATAATTACTGTAACTGTAGCCATGTCTTGAGACACTCAAACTGAGGTAATTGTTCTTACCCATATCTCTGTGTAACCAGGAAAACAATTAGAGTTGGTTGTTACGTGTTTATATAGGCTCTAGGCATTTTTAATATCAATACTGACACTACTGGGAAAACTGTTAAACAATTTCCAGCTAGACAATTGTATAAATCCCTAATTTTATGAGGTGTTATTTTTTTAACATATGTAATTATAGAAATGTGTTTGTATATATATACATATAATTTTAAGTAAATGATCAGTCCCATATAACTTGAAGTTCTAATACAGTCTTCTGCCTTACTCGCTTATGTAGCTCACCTTTCCCATAGTTTGTCATCAGATGCTCCTGTTCACATAACAGTAGAGACTAACCATATTTACTGAAATTCTGTCATTAATTGGCTGGACAGCACTAGCTAGTTCAGTCTAATTCACAGCTATTATTAATGCAACAACATTATGAGGAGAGTGGCTGAACACAATTAGTTCAAAAACTGGAATTAATGGGAAGAAAAACCATGTATTTATGCTTCCGTAACATTTCCTACACATTGACTGCTAAATTGAATGGATTCCACTAAAACTTTCATTATAATGGAAGCACAAGGACAAAGAGCACAGCGTCTATGTTTAACTGTTATAATTAATTTTCCCAAATATTAGTGCTGCACTTTCAGAGAGAAGATGTAGCAAAAGATTTCAAGAGATTAATAAATCGACAGCACTAAAACTTTGTGCACTCATGGCTATTATTTTGAAGATGTTTACAGTTGAATTTTCATGGGAAAAGTAATTGTTGTTATGTATAACTTGTGATAGAATTAAAAAAGGAGGTATGCAAAGTTAAAAAGAAGAAGAAAAAACTCAGTTTCTCTCGAGAGAAGAGAGGAGAGAGAAGAGAGGAGAGAAGAGAGGGTACTGGTACTCTTTTAAACACCCTATATATAACTTGGTTGCTCCTTATTCACTTTCAGAAGTGAAAATGTTCATCTAATTATCCACTTGCTCATAAGCATATTATTTTTTTAAAAATGAAAGGCAGACACAAAGGAGGACTAAAAGCAATTTATCTAGCTAATAAGAATCACAAATTAGGCATGACTGTCCAAGTGTAAAATAAATCCAGTCACTAGGGTCAAGTGTTCCCTGTGTGGACAGGATTTTTGAAGGAGTTATAACTGAGTCATTTCTATTATGATAGATGAACTTTTAAATACAAGATTTCTTCTCTTGCTGATATGTCTTCATAGTCAGGAATCCAAAGTCTTGTGAAATAGAGAACTGTACAAAATTTAATGTCATGCTGAGCATAACAAAGCAAAAAAGTGGGAACTAGGAGAAAGAGTGACTATGTGTGAGCAACATCTAGTGGCTAATATCTCATTATGAAGCGTGGAGGCACTGAACATTATTTGAAATCTAGTTTTGAAGCTGAATGTTTCTGCTGGGCGGAAGTGAAGCATATGAGGGGAAAAGGCAGCTCTGCCTGTTGGTGCAGCTTCTGAACTAAAAGCTCCCAAGAGCTCCTCTTGACTCTTCACCTTGTGGCCTCAGGTAATACACTATGCATTTGAAGGATAAGCCTATACCCGCACTTGCCTGTTCTTTGGGTTGAATGGACAGGGAAAATAACAAAAAGCTCTTTTTGTGGTGTGCATTATGGCATTGCATCTCCATTCCTTCAGTAGGCTGGAACTTGTCCATAACGACCCTTTCCAGCTGTGCAATAAGAAGGAGGGGTGGTGCTTTGGTTTAACCCCAGCCAGCAGCTAGGACCACCAGCCTCTTGCTCACTCTGGTCCTACTCCAAGTGGGATAGGGGAAAGAATTAGAAGAGTAAAAGTGAGAAAATTAATGGGTTGAGTTAAAGACAGTTTATTAAGTAAAGCAAAAGCTGCACACAAGCAAAGTAAAAGAAGGAATTAATTCACTGCTTACCATTGGCAGGCAGGTGTTCAGCCTTCTCCAGGAAAGCAAGGTTTCATCATGCGTAATTTAGGAAGACAAATGCCATAACTCTAAACATCCCCCCACTTCCTTCTTCTTCCCCCAGCTTTATATACTGAACACGATGTCATATGGCATGGAATATTCCTTTGGTCAGACAGCTGTCTAGGCTGTCTCTTCCCAACTTCTTCTGCACTCCCAGCCTACTTGCTGATGGGACAGCATGAGGGGAGTAAAAGGCCTTGAAAGCTTAGCAACAACCAAAGAAATCAGTGCACTAGGAACACCATGCTCATCCTGAATCCAAAATACAGTGCTGCATCACCTTGCAGCAAGAAAGTTAACTCCATCCCAGCTGAAACCATGACAGGTGGGAACTCTACATCCTTGTTTTCTGAGAATCATTTTCATTCTGCCTGAGCAGTCCCTGAACTCCCAGATTAGCCAGAGGTTGTACAAATGAGGAAAAACGGTCCTATTATAACCCTGTCTCTCGTGACTTCTCTTCATCAGTGACCCAGAACTAGGGATATTTAAAGGATATATATAGGTATTCCTAAAGAAAGTTGTTTTAAAGAAATAGCTGATTATTTTGCACTGCCAGTGAAACAGGTATCCCAACAGATCAAATAGCCCATAATTTGGTCACCTGATCTTTTTGGAGAAACAGCAGTGAGGCCTCAGAGTCCTCATGTTCCTCTGCCTTGGGAAAAAAATAAAGCCAGTACACAGCCATTAATTTTTTTTACACTTTCTGTAGAAAAGTAATAGATTGCTTATCCACATGTGACCATGGACAATCTCTAAAACAATGTTAAAAGAATACAGTGAAACAAAAACCAGCCTATGGTCTATGCAACTATTTCACGCTATCTCATTTTTAAAACATGCAGACGTACTAAGTAGTTAATTCTCCATGTGAATCTTTTGTAAATGTGAAGTAGGAAAACTTCATGTTTATGTCTCTTGAAACATATAATCTACTAAAAAATCTTGACAAAAATTATATACATCGCTGCAAGATTGTACCTTATTAGATGACACTCAGTGAATAATTTACTCCAAAAAGTTATAGGGTTTTTTTCATTAGGAATATTATTTTTTCCTACATTTCTCCATGATCTCATATGTGATTCCTTCAAACACTCATTTTCTGTTGATTCTTCTAGTTAATTAAATCCTACTCTCTCAGATCTACTTTAATTTTTCACAGTTACATGCTAGAAATTTATAATAACATGTCTTCCTTTAGCAAGTCTTATCTAAAACTGTCATAAAAAATATGTAACTTCACTCCTTAAAATATTGTATGTTTAAACTGTATCTCCTACTACCAATGTCTGAGGTAGAATACTGCTCTTGTTGGAACACAGCTTTAAGTAATTTTTCTAAATTCCCTACCTTCTTATTTCTTCACTGGCTTACTGTTGACAGCCTCATTACTGGAGTTTTGCCACCTTCTGCCGCTAGAGTAGATTTTTTTTTCCTTCTCTATTCCAAATCCTAAAAGTCTTCTTAGAAGTTAACCAGCAGCTATGTGGAGATTACAATATGGGGAGTCAGCATGTTGTCCTCACTGAGAACCTAGAGAAATAATAAGTTGGTATCTGCAGTCACATGAGAGGCGTGAGTGAAGGCATTAGTTTGAATGACTTCCTTTGACCTATTCTGGATTTTGAAGGCCTTCTAAAGTGATAGAGAATCACTTCGCAGAATCACTGCAAAGGATGAAGTCATGCACTAAGATCATCAATCTAGTTCCTGTGCAGTGAGTCTGGAGTTAAGGGTTCATTTTGATGTACAGAAAAAGATATGGCTGTAAGAGACTCTTGCTGAATGTCCAGGTAGTATTTCAGTGTTTGTACAGTGCTTTTTCATAGTTTAGTGGGACAGCTGAACATCAGTACCTATTCTGTTCCCTTTGCAAACTCTTAAAGTACAAGAGAAACAAAAAAACCCTGCCACAACAGGTCTAGGTAGGAAGCCCCTTCTACAAGTCATAACTCTCCAACACAAAGCTGCACAGATACCCACAGATCTCTGTCAACCCTGGTTAGCTATAGAGACGTTATATTTTGTGGAAATGCACAGCTAATTAAAACCGTTCCTTCTCATTTACAATATAAAGGTCTCTCCCCAGTGGCTGTTGAGCCCATCAGTTCGGAGAGATGCACAATGGGGAATACATCCTCCAATTTTACAATACATTGAACACAACACCTTTTATTTCAGCTTACTCTGCTTTTGGGAAAACAGCTCTGCTTATCTTAAACAAATAAAAGTAATTGAAAAGCTATTCAGAAGCTTTCCTCATCCCTTGTTATGTGCCCTCCTTTAAACTTCAAGAGATGACCAGCTGCAGAAGTCATTATCAGGTAACTTCATTAAGCAGTTGTCTTTCCCGTGACACAAGTTTTCCTGAGAAATAAAAAAAAAAGAGAAAAGATTTCTCTGTTAACTCTGAACTGTGAACTGCTATCTTTTGGCATCCCATTGCATCATGGATTTAAAAGGATAACTGAGAAGGCTGCAGACCCTCTCCAAACAAGGATGACCTCCAGATGCCCCTTCAGTTTCTTTAATTCTATGAAATAATCCCACAATGAGTCTTTAGGCTGACGTCTCAGCCCATAAAGGAATCTAGTTAGAAGCGGAATTCAGAAGCTGAATAGACTTCCCAAAACAGTAGTTTTCTTCGTCTCATATCCTCAGAATATATCACCTAATTGCCTCATATCCTCAACTGTCATTTTTAGTCCTTCATACTAAAGCTCTGACTGAATTCAGAAATGTGTTACTCATTTTTCTGCAGGCATCTGTCAGATCACTGGACTTTATGCCATACTAGAAAGCTTTTTTATAAAGGGTCAACAACCTTCTCAGGCAATGCTAAAGAAATACAAGCAAGGACCATGATAAATTGCAATATATCCCAAATTGCATATTTTCCACTTTTAAAAGGTGATTCACAATTTTCTAGCTCCTCAGTTGACGTGTTTTAAATTGCTACTTCAAAATCTCTGCCTTTTAGCACCCAGGTGCTGACCTCAACCCTGTTATCTTCGCAGAAGAAAAACTAAAAAGAGAAAGCAGAAGGTAAAAGCAAGTACACGTTCAGGAAAGAATATGGGAAAATAGCAGGGAAAAAGGATAAACAGCAAAAATGTAGCAATGTTCAAAACCACTAGCAGCAGCAAGGCAACAATGATCAAAAAATGAAAAAGGCAACGAAAATAGAAAGAAAACTAGGAAAGTTAATGGAAATGCAAAAAAACTAATGCAAGAAAACATTGCCTTATTGGGAAACTGTTTACTAGACAAAGCAAATTTTTCTGTGTACTTCATGTTCTGTAGCTAATATCAAGGTGATACTTTGAGACAGTATTCAAGCATTAGCAATATGTCTTAGTTCCCATTGTCAGTGTGTGTTCACTGGTCTTTTTCAAGTTTAAACTCTTTGGGCTATTACAGAGCATCCAGGATTTTTTTTTTTGTAGGCCAGTTTTTCCTTGGAAAAAACAGGATAAAAAAGAATTGGTACGTAACAAGATGGAGGAAGAAATATTATTTTCTAGATCTAAAAGATCACAATGTCATGTACTTTAAGAAAGCCCAAGATTTAAGAAAAAAGGCTAGGGCAATCTTTTTATTGTGTATGAGTACCTGGTGGGAAAGACTAGAGAAGACGAAGCCAGACTCTTCCCTGAGGCTCCAGTTAAAATGCAAGAGACAATAGGCATAGTTTAAAATACAGCACTTTCAATTTAGACCTCAGAATTTTAATTTTCTTCTGTCAGGCTGGTCAAATCTCCCTCTTTGCCAAGAGAGATTGTGAAGTCTCCATTGTTGGAGATACTAGAAACATGACTGCATAAGTCTAAAGAAAAATGAAGTGTCCCTTTCCAACCTCACCAAATCTGTGTTGCTCAGAGACTGGAATATGGGTTCTGGGAGAGACCAAGACTGTCTGAAAGCAGATTAGGACTACAGTTAGCTGGGACACCAGCAGGACAGAAAAGGAAAAAGAAAGGAAGGTCAGGAAAAGAGACTGCACAAGAAATGATATTTGGATCTGGATAAATCTTCAGATTGGTTCTAAGAAGTGATTCAAAATTCCTGCTCCTGTGAAAAACTCTGTGTGAACATAATTGGCAAAGACATAATATTTAAAAGGCACAGGGAATCTCTGGCTTTGTTTCAGTGAGCAGCAAGGGTTTTTCCATGAATAGGAATCATGGAATTATCAGAGTTGGAAGGGAACCTCTAGAGATCACCTAGTCCAACACCCCTGCTAAAGTAGGATTGCCTAGAGCGTGTTACTCAGGACTGCATCCAGGTGGGTCTTGAAGGTCTCCAGAGAAGGGGACTCCACAACCTCCCAGGGCAGCCTGTTCCAGAGCTTTGGCATCCTCACCAGAAAGAAGTTTTTCCTCATATTCTAATGGAACTTCCTATGTTCCAGCTTGTGCTCATTGCACCCTTGTCCTGTCACTGGGAACCACTTGGAAGAGTCTGGCTCCATCCTCCTTCAGCCCACCCTTCAGATACTTACAAGCATTAATAAAGTCTCCCCTCAGCCTTCTCTTCTCCAGGCTAAAGAATCCCAGCTCTCTCAGCCTTTCCTCATAAGGGAGATGCTCCAACCCCTCAATCATCTTTGTTGCCCTACACTGGACTCTCTCCAGTAATTCCCTGGGACTGAGCTGGAAACTAAGGGTGACCATACAAGCAGCAGGAGGCAAGACACCATATGTGCTTGAGACAAGAATGGAGGCAAGGCTATGACATATAACCAAGGTCTATGCAGGAAACAGGGCTGGGGACAAGCTAGCTGAAGGTCCATCGGGAAGCAAGGCCAGAGAGGGGGCTGGAGACTTGTACACCTACAGCATAGCTTAGGCAAGCAAACACAACTCAGGTCTTAAATGCATCAACAAGTGGAGTAAATATGCATGGGCATTCCAGGTGATGCTGGTCAGGGCAATTAAGACCCATGTGTGCACACAGGACTCTGACATGTTGAGACTTTCTGGTGTTGGTGCTTGGTTTTGAGACCTTCATTTTTGTTAAATATTGGGTGTGATTTCCCATATCCTTCAAACAACCAAAAAAATGTCATTCTATCATACTGTCATCTACCTATCATAATCATACTGACCATCAGCATGATTAGCACTGCTAGAATCCCTATGATAATTACCATTTGTGTTACTGATGGTGCATCCTTGAGAGCAATAGAGACAAGGGTCTCCGGCTTTATCCTTATGGATCAGAGTTTATCCACACTCTATTATTTAGCATGTATAAAACATGCAGCACCTGGGCAGAATAAAGACCTGTGAGGAATTAAAACATATTTCCTGGGACAAAAGTAGAAATTTGACCTACTGTACTCTATGTAATGTCCATGAAATGTGCATGAACTGGGATTATTTTCAAAATTAAATTTGGATAGTTTTTCACCGACCCATCAGAAAGCATATCCACTACAATGGTGACATTTTAGAACATTTCAAGTACCAGTATCAGAGCAAAGCAGCAGGAATGAGCAAAGAAAAAGTAACTATTATATTGTTTAGTTCCAATATTGGTATAGTTAATATTGCACATGTTTCTCATCACGACATTGTGAGGACTTTCTTGCTTGATTTATTTCCAGAATAAAAACAAGTCTCCTCTTCAGCCTGAGGCAGAACACCAGTGCAGAGAATTTAATTTCCAGCTTTTACACTGGTAGAGTATATGGAACTGTCCCATAATAAAGGCTATCGTGGAAATGATCTGATAAGATTAAGTAATGTCAACAATCCTGCGCACCTAATATTTCAGTTGGATGCCTGGTTTGAAATCCTGAAGCTTCAATTTATAGCTCATTTACTGAGCAGAAACAGCTTGGGTGCAATAATACAGTACAGTTCTGCTTACACAGCAGTATAAGCTTCTCAGTATTAACCCTATTAAGGAAATATAACCCTGATGTTGGAAACCAAACCACTAAAAAAGGCAGCAACTTAAGACCTTTTGTTGTTTTGTTCCCTGTTGTTTTGTTCTCTTTGAGTCTTCCAACTGTAATTTAAGACCAGTTTTCCTGATTTGGATGATACCCACCTTACGTCAATACATTCGTCCCAACTGAACCCTTTTAGAGAAGTAAAATAAAATTAATGTTAATTAACATTAATTCTTTTTGCAACACAAAAGGTGTGGTAACAAACTTTGTTTTTATAATCTATTTAAAGTAAATTAAAGTGTCAGCTAATAAGAATTAATTATTGTACAAGCACACATCCACTCAAAAGGTCATATTCAGTGGTTCCTCTTTCTGCCCTTCTCAGGTGTTCTGTTCACTGAGATAAAATGCTTTCTGGCTTCATCTATTATGAAGATGGAACTACTCTGTAAGTCTTCCTGTATTTAGATTTGTCCAGTTGAGAAGTTTATTATTCTAGTTCATGCATGTTACTCAAGCCAACAAATGATTGTCCAGGGCAAGGAACAGGAAGGGGGCACTAGCTCAAGCTATGTCACTCCTCAGTAGTTGCTTCACAGCAGTTAAGTCATCAGCTTTGAATATTTGCCTCTCTTCCTGCCAGCTTACAACAGTATTTAAACCACAAAGGGAAGAAACCCATGATGAATAACAAAAATCAAAGGAACTACAGTTAGTGTATGAGGGAAGATTCAGGCAGTAAAATAGGACCAATTCTTCAAAGAACTGAATCTGAGTCCTCTCAAAAATAACTCAAGAAATGTTGAGATGTCTTTTTTTTATAATAGACCAGTATGGAGGACTTTAAAAAAAATCTAATGCATTACCTCTATAAAGAAGAAAAATAAACAGAATTTTTGTTCTGAGAAGACTGTTTTGTCCTCAGATTTCATTTATAACATTGCAAGAAGAAATAAGGTTTGTAGAGAACTATCATCACTATAGTCCAAAAGCCAGTCTAGGAACAGGAGAACTGGCAAAATTCTGAGGAACTGGGAAAGGCAAATTTTCTGTCACATAGTGTCTTATGCTGCCTTCTACCTGCCAGTAACTCAGCAACTGAGTTGAGTTGTGAGAGTGACTGTGTTGAAGAGATACATGTTAATATGCAAAGTCAAACAGGAAAAGCTTGGAATTACTTGTATATATTTGAATAATCCCAGTAATGCAATTTCAGTGATCTATGAAGTATCAAGTCACAAGGACTTTGAAACAAATTAAGTCTTTTGGGTCGTGTGGAAAAATGCACTATATTTTACTCTGTTCCCTGCAGTGAAACATGAAATTATTGAAATAATTATTTACGATTTCATAGGTCTGCATCTGTTCTTATTTCTTAACACTAACATTGCATGTGCACCTCTTTATAACTCAGTTGATGTGGTAATTTTCTTCCATTCTTAATAATTCCCTTCTACCTTCATAATTGGTTAATATTGCAGTCGATTCCCAAATTTATGACTGCACGAGCTCTTCAGTGATCCTTGTATATATAAACCACTAGCTAACCGTACAAATGTTACAATTGGATAAGTAACATTGTAAATTTCTAGACAGCTTTGAAATCATTAGCCTTAATTATGGTATTATTGCAGAAGCTGTTATGCATCTGAGAGTTGAGAGCTGGAAGTAACTGTACAATACTCTAGCCAGGAACACGCTTTATGAAATCAAACCTGGATTGAATAACAAAGCAAAGAAATAAAGAAGCTCTTTTTATTGGTTTTAGTATTAATAATACTTAATTAGATATCCACAATCTTTAAAGGTTATCTTCCTTTTATTTTTTTTTATCAGTTCTTCCTGACTGCTAAACAGGACACATGCAGCCTATGGTCAAAGGAAAAACCAATACTTCCTTCAAGAACAATATATACTACACAGAGTTTGTCTGCTTAAGCAGAACAGATTCCCAAATGACAAACATTATGCAAGTGACTCATCAGAATGTTTTTAAGATTTCAGATGTGGAAGGTACTATCTCCTGTTGCTTTTGCCCTAATCCTACTCAAGTATATACAAAAGCTTGGGTTTGGGCAAACGTTCAAGCCACTTTACCTCATCAGATGTAAAAGAATAAGGAATATTTACTGATATTGCTGTGGTCTCTTGGGTCAGCAGGCCACCCTTTACTGCTGCTGGATTTTGTTGTGAACAAATGGATAGGAATTCCCTCAAGAGGAACTTACATTCTTGGTTTTATTAATGTGCCGCCTTTTCCTCGTGGTGTTGTGTTGTGTTTCCCTGCAGCTCGCACAGAAACAGACAAGAATTTCACAAAGTGCTTGCTCTCAGTAAAGATGTGGTACTGCATCATTTGAACTGAACAGTTTTTGACTGTATGTTTATTTACACTAGCATTGTGTCTACGCCTTGGTATGCATTTTTAATTCGGCTTCCCTTTTTTCAGATTCCTGTTAAAGGATGATAGTTTCACATGGACCAAAATAGATTAGACGGCCATTGCTCTCACTGACATTGAATGTTGGATGGTTGTTTGGGTTTTTTTTCATTTGTATAACAAGCCATTAACTTTCTATTTAGTGCTTTAGTTACATATGATTCACAACACTTTTCGTACTATGGCAGGAATAAGAACAGAAATAAATTACAACGCCTTCAACCGTTTAGCCCAGAGCCACAAATTCCAAAACCTGGCTGAGACTTTTCAGGGTAGGTAAATTCAGAGTTATGACTTCTTGGACTGCAGTGAATGAATCAGCTCTTCAGATTCATTTAAATGATTCTTATTACGAAATCTTTTCATGCATTATTTCACTGCCATACTTGACTGCTGGGTTTTATTATGTATTGAAATATGCTTTTCTCAAGGAATATTTGTACATGGAAGGCACACCATCCAGTGGTGGTTTTTTCATGTGATCTTTCTCTCTAGCTAAGTCCTGAGTCCTAGGAAGATATTTGGTGTACGTGACCATTTTGTATTATTCCAAGAGATATATTCAAAAATTTTGGAGGCATGGGAGAAAAATAAACATTAATACTTTTCTCTCTTCTGTTAAATATATGTTGACGCAAAATTCTTACTCCACCTCCATATATCAGAATTAAAGGATTGTTTTGCTATAGGGTAGATCATGTTCTTTCACATGCACTGTAAATTTAATTGAAGTATTGTTAATGCTGCATGGATTCACCTCCACATGGAACTCCTTCCATGCCTTAAGGAAGACACATCATAGGTATGTTTTTCGTATCTAGTGAATACCTCTTGGTTTCTCTGTTGCATCAGTTTCTTTCAGGAAATTCAGGGACATGAAATGACTTTTTCTAATTTTATGTAAGGGTCCAGTCAGTCAGTGAGATACAGTGGCTTTTTTTTTATTCTAATTTTACATAATTAATGGAAATTTTATTTCTTTTGGTCCTGTGTAAGAACAACGCAAAGAATGGGAGTATAGATAATTTATTTAAATGTCTGTCATACAGAAAAGGCCAGAGCTATACCTAGTTCCAGTGCCTATCTTTAGTGATTCACTGTATGGAACTCTACCTGGTGTCTCACTGAGAGGGGGAGTCAGCAAGCATCTGGGTGACCATTTTGCAGTTAGCCAAGGCTAACCCACAGTAAGAACTGAAAAGGACTTATGCAAATCAACAGCCTTGAAACTAGAACTAACTATGACTAGGAACAAATGTTTGCAGATGCACATAGCCAGTGCAATTTTATCGATGCTACATTATTTCAAGCGACACATCACTTTTAAAGGGAGACAAACCACTGCTTCCTCCATCATCAATAACATAAATTAAAGGTACAGCATTTCTGTATCTTTATGGACAATTGAATCTTTACAAGGAGAAAAAAAAAATCCGATGAAAAAGTAAAAATACCCGTGAAGCCATATGTCTTTTTTGTTGTAGTGAATACAGTTACTCTCCCAGACTCTTTACTCTTTAATAATTTCAACTTTAATTAATTTACTAATTAAAAGCTCTCACTATCTGCAGACACTATTCATTGGAAAGAACAAATGAGAGTAGGTTTAATAGGACAGAATTAGATAACACAGTCATAAAAATTATCAAGTTAGCTCAAATTGCTTTGAAGGAGACAGTCATCACCTCAGTGACTGATGAAGGAATGAGAAGACAGAAAAAAATCGACTAGGGGAAAAAAGATATCTGCTTTACATTTACAAATATTGCATAGTTCCTGGCTATTCTATATTAAACAAGTAGAATTTGTATCTGCTATATATAGCTATTCCAAATGATTTCACAAAATGTACAAAATGCAAAAATAAAAACATCAAAAGATACAAAAAGAAAAGTGAATAAAAATCCCTAATCTGAATAGAGGAATTTATTAATCTTTCTCATTAAGTAATTGTATTTCAATGTTATCTTGCTAGTTTGGGTATTTATAGAATGCAATTTCTTCCCTAGTTTATAGATCTTGGAAGTCTAGTAAGTGCAAAAACATTATCCAATCATACTATATTTTTTATTTGTGAATGAGTCACAAGTGGACAGTGACTTGAGCATCATAGCCATTTATCTCTTGACAAAATAGATTTGCATGCATGCTAGGAGTTTACAGAGCTGTTTAAAAAACTCAACACAAAACTTGCAGGTTGGTGTGAATCTGAATGATTGATAAATATAGAAAAATTACAATCCTGCTTACATACACCCAGTTTACAGAATAATCTAATTTAACTAAGTAAAATATTTACTCATCTCCAATCTTAAGCAGCCTTGCTAAAGTGACATTGCTTTCAACTCTACAAATTTTAAAAAGATCAGATTATTGAAGTGATGTTTCTATTCCCATTGTACCTGTAATACTTAAACTCAGCAGTCTGGAAATACAGCCCTTACATGTTACTGTCAAGAACTGCATTGAAAACTGCATGGCCGAAATACGTATGTACTATAGCCTTACTAAAATGAAGTTATAATGGTACTGTAAATATTCAATATGAAAATGCACTACCATCTTATTTAGTTATGATTTTAATATACTTTCATCCAAGATGTAATAGAATAACAGAAATCTGAGGTGTTCATTTTATATCTGGGTTTTTTGTGAAGAGCAAAATGTGCAAAATATATGACCGGTAAAACCCCTTTGCTGCAAGAAAATTGCTACATAATAAGAATCTTCAACTGCTAATTAACAGTACTAAAACTGCAGGAATTTAAAGATTTAGGTATTGTGTGAAACCTACTATTTCTATTAGAAATAGTCTTTCAACTCAAGAAAAAGGAAGACTAGAGACACCATGAATTATTTTTATGAGGTATGCACAGTCAAAATTATGAAAACTTAAAAGAGTGTAAGAAAACAAAAAAACCCTTGCAACTAGTGAGATCTGTGCCTGAAATGTCAAAAAAATCCTGAGAGTGTCCACATAGTTAAAATATAATAACAATTTGATAACTTTTTTTTGCACTTCAGTGGCATGCCAAAATATATCATTGTTTGGGATGTCCTATAGTCCTTCTTGGAGACAGCAGCAGAGGCAGTGCATTTCTCTGACATAATATAGTAGTTTACAAAAACACGCTTGAGTTTTTACATTAATTTTTCAACACATAGTTGATTTGTCTCTAATATACATAATTAAAATAAATACTTACAAAAATACACATGCTTTTCCCTATAGCAATTTATGAATTAGTCAATGTAACACAAAAATATAGCTTAAAATTTTGTGGTGTAATAGAAACTGTATGCTAGTGTTTTTTTAAGTCAGTTTGTTTGAAATAATTTCATTTGAATGAGCAAATCTATCTCAACCCTTCCCTTCACAAAAAGAAGTGAAAACTTAAAAAAACTAACCAAACAACTAAATCTAGTGAGGAAAATTAATTATTTTTTTTCATTACATAGATAGAAATAATTTATACTCATCAAGACACAGATAACATCAGTGTCTTTTGTCTTCCTTTCTTCAGAGGAAAGAACAGTGATATATCTGTTCCATTTCTTCGATTTCTAAGAAATCACAGACCTCCATGAGCTGTTGAAAGAAAAGTAATTTGTGAGAGAGGTAGAAGATAAAGTTTTCCCAGATTCTACCTTGGATAAAAGTCCTATTCTCATGCAAAGAAGAAATATTGACGCAAAGAAGGACTGGTATTTTCTTACTTTTAAATGCAAAACTGACTCACAATATCACGTGGAAATATTAGTTCAAGAAAATCAAGACATATACATGCACTAGCAATATGCAAGGAGTTTCAATGCTGCAGTATATCTAAGGTAAAATGTCTATCTCAAGAGTAGATTCTAATTTCAGAAAAAATATTTTTCTAAGACATAATATTTTCTGACTACAGCTTCTGTAACAAGCTAGAGTTTCTTTCCAATGCTACATTATAGAAATATTTTTAAAAGTATTTTTCTGCCAAGTATGCCCAAGTTTATACAGCAGGTTAGAAGTAGAGCCAACAGTAGAATCTGGTTTCTGAACTTCAAAGATCATGCACAGCCCTATGGGCTAACCTTCTACACCAACAGAACAGATGAAGGAAAGATTGGTGGCACTATCAATGTCATTGATATTTTTATTTCACTTCACTGTCATCCAGCAACAGATAAAGATATTTTAGACTAAGTCTTAGGTTCCTCTCAGAAACCCGTGAACCAGCAGGGTACAATCCTGTATGTGTTATATTCAATTGCTTCTCACTTTTTAGCAGTTTGTAAGCCCTGTCTTACTTTTGCAAGCCTGTTTCTACTTTTAAAGTAGAAACAGCATGGCAATTTTGTAAAGCTGAAAGTTAACTTGCATGTCTTCTCCAGTTTACTTCAGCGGACTATAAAAAAATATTCTTACGCCAAGATGTAGAAAAGCATGTGACCAAAATCTGGGGCCCATAGGAACAATTCTTTCTCCCATGCTTGCTGACTGTTGGTCAACAGCTGTTCCAGACAGTGAACGATTGTGATATATTTTTCCTTAAAACAAACAATATACTAATTTTACTTTCAATATAAGTCAGGAGTCATACTTCCCTGGCGTAAATTGAAAATAACTCACTTTTATTCCAATCAGGTGTTTCGGAACAACTATGGATTAAATTATTCTGTTGATAGACTAAGATCATCAGATAAGGAGCCTAACCTCTTTGTGTTCCTGAATAATTTATGCAGATATAATTTCGAACTTCCTTGTGCTACCTGTAGATTGTGTTTAAATTACTTTATTTCATTCTTGCATTTCAAGTTCAGAAGTAATCTCATTTCTCATTAAAAATAGATTGAACCTACTTGGATATAAAAGCAGCAAAAGAGGAAACTATCACACATACGACACATACATAATTAGGAGGCCAAGAATTTTGAATTCAGTGTTTGATAAAATGTTGCACATACTATGTGCTGTGTGTGTGTTATTTACTAACTAGGACTGAATCATCCTCAGAGTTTATTTGCATTTAAATTCAACTTAATGTTTCGGTTTACCACAGAGATGAGTAAAGAGGCTTCTGTAAAACAAGAAATGAACCAAAACAATAAATGAACCAAGACAAGAAATGCTTCTTAAAGATTTTATCAGTCTTTTCTTAACTTTTGTGTGTGTGTGTGTGTGTATTTGTCCTTATATTTAAAGGGCTGCAAATGGATGAGAAAAGTATGGTGAAAAGAAAATTGTCAGAGAATCTAAAACAATGCAAACAAGCATATCTTCTTGAAATCAAAGGAAATTACAAATGTTTTCCTTGGCTGTGAACCTGGCCTGCTCTTTCTATAATTGAGCCTAAACAACAGTATTTATAGTTTATCAAGACAATTCTTGCTTACTCACTCCTTGGTGAAAAAAAACGGAAGGAATACTTACATGTTTCTGTTATTACATACCATCTTATCCTTAAGACAATCTTAGGAAAGCAAAGAAAGGAAACAAATAAGATCAATACCAGTCTGTTGACCCAAACCACAGACAAAGAATGTCAATTTCACTTGTGCCTGAATGGTGTTGTTCATCCAGTTTGCTAGCAGTCTTTTTAAATCAGAGGAAAAATATTAAAGGATTATAATGGTTATAAGTCACACGGATTTCCCATTCCTAAGATCCAGCTCTGTTTTGGATATTAAATCCACAACCCATACAAAGGTTTCTTTCTACAAATATCAGCCTCTCTGCTGGTGATGCGTGAAACATACCTAGCAACATGAGATATTAAGACTATCCATCAGTAGCCTTATAGTAATCAAAAAGGTTTTGTCCCTTTCTGTTGGTTGGTTTTCCTAAAGACCAAATAGAATTTAGCTGGATATTCATATCTTAGAGGAACTGTGGGTCATTAAACATGTCTCTATACATAACAATTCATGTGAGAAAATGTTAACATTTATACTAGCAGGAATAGCACTGGTTAAACCATTTTGCTTTCATTCCTAATATTTCTTTGACCGAGAAATGCTGGATTTTAGAAACAGAAAATTTTCTTTCATATTCCCTGTGTTATTGAAGTACTTTTTTTTCTCCAGGCAAGTATGTAAATCTAGAATTGTTTAAATGTTTAACAGGGAAGAGAAATATTACCTTGTTAGCATGCCTCTCTGACTGATAAGCTAATATATTTTGACTTGTGTTAAAATAACTGTGAGGGAGAAGGTATATGTAGGTGTATACTTAGGTACTCTTAAATAAATCCTTTCTCATGAAGTAAAATGGAGAAAATGTAGAAGTTAAATACAAACAACTGCAAAGTTTTAAATTTAATCTTAATAGTAAAAAGATTTACTCATTTGCTCCTAGTATTTCACTCTTCTCTTTCTATACTTCAGAACTGAAAGGTCAACACATTGCTCATTATGTCACAGTCTTTTCTACATAATAATTTATCAGACCAGTAACTAAAAATATTAAAAGTATTTGAAGATAATCACAATTATCCTGTTCCTGTGGTTGCTCATGTTTGACCAAGCTAATTATGCCTTGCTTCTTTCCAGATTTATACAGTAATTGCCAATGAGTGTTTTTAGAAGGATGGCTGCCAGAAGGGCAGAAAAAACGGCTTAGAGAATGTTAATGGGATTTACGAACAGAAGCTTTTGAAGAGCTGTGACCTATCATATGCTGCATCTTAAATAAGGGCAGGAGGGTGGAGACAGTAGTTCAGTTTTGTGACTTGACTTGGAACCGATGACACTGCTTCAATTCACAGAATAATACAATTTATATGGTAGAGCTCATATTATTTATGATTCACTGCATGGAGTAGGTGTTGCCCTAAATCTCATTCTAATACTTCACCAGCAATGAGTATCTTTATGCACAGACAGATGAAGAACTTTAAAAAAATATATGGATTCATTTCCAAGCGAATGTGTTTGTTTATGTTCAGCGGGCACTTGATTTCAAAGAACAACCAATCAATACAGTTTTGTATAAATGCTGAAAAAATTTGAGGCTTACACAGCTGAATCGTGGAGAAAGTGACACAGAACTGCAATTGCTGTAAGTTTTGGTGTGGAGACTAATTAATAGCTTACTACTTTCCACCTGTGGAATAAATACAATTCCAAATTTCTTATTAGATCAGCTACACCACATTGCAGTGTCTCGAATTTTTAATATGAGGTTATCGACATTCATGTAGAAAAGTGTTTGCAGTCCAACAATAACCAAGGAATATTTGTTAATAAATAAGAGCGTAAATTTAAACCCTCTGCTTAGACATCCAGGCAAAAAAAACCCCAACAACACCAAAACAAGCAAGCAAATAAAAAACATTACTTTTAATATGTTTGTGTTGTCCTGTAAGCACATAGAGATGCAGATGAAAGTTACAACAACATAATTCTGTAAACCTATATTTTCTGTTTCACAGCAATGCGTAGTAAATGGCTATTGTGTCAAGTTGAAGTACTTCATTTGTGGAACTGAGTATTTTAATGTTATCATTAATACAAGTCTTACAGCTATTAAACTACTGCTAAGCAAACTAGGCTCTTAGAAACGGATCCAGAATGCAAGATGAAACAAAATATGGGTCTAACCATAGCAGAGATTTAAAGTGGTGAAGGTGATCCATATTAATGCAGTAATTTGCACTAGGAAAATCCTGACTAATCCAAGGTTATGGGAGACTGAGATCCAGCTCCACCTGCAACTTCATACAGTTTAAATTCACTTTTAATATCCTGAAGGCCTCTAAGCTGTTGGCCATTCTGTGTGAAAGCACTGAAATTGATCATTTTCGTAAAAATATTCAAAATGCAGCAGGCCAGAGAAAGCAATTGAGAACAGCAGTGAGCATGACGTCAAAGACTAATGATTAAACAGACAGGATCAAGGGAATCATTACCGTCAAACCCTGTTCAAAAACTGGTAATATGCTCCATATAGTGTCTTCATCTGAGAAAGATGCTCAGATGTCCCACTGAGAACATAAATTTTGTTGTGCTTGCACCATCCTGTCTCAGATATCATTGAGTCAAAGACAACACAAAATGATGTGCTCTGAAGACCCAGCAGCTGACTAGCAAAAGTACAGTGGAAATACAGTTCTTGTGTATACTATACAGTAATACTCATGTGATTAGTTGGTTGCTTATATGCCTATTTTTAGTCTTAAAATTCCAGTATCGTTTCCATCAGAATATTGCACTTTGTAGAAAGGTTATGAAATTTTATGGTACTAAAACATTTAGTTAAGCATCAGCACTCAACCTCCCAGCACTGTCTTACAAGTAATATAAATGATTTTCTTCTGACACATCACTGATTTTATTCCATTTTCTTGGATATCATTAGCACATCTAAGTATTAAAGCTAATAATGAAATTCTAAGATTGTGGATTTCACTGAGCCACTGGAAATACTGATCAATCAGTAGCTAGGCAGTGATGAAGCTGATTTACTTTAATACCATTGAAAATGATCTACCTATACAAGATATATGAGCCATAATTTAGCAGCTTAAATACTCCACCTACTGAATTACTGTATTTTATCTGTTTTGGAGAGAAGATGCAGCATAGTAGTGTCTGAGAAACTATGTATGGTCTTTTGTGATATTTTAATACCTTCAGGATATACATCTACCAGAAATTCCAATTCTGATCTAATTAGTTATGGGAATAAGCTAAGTGTGGGAATGATTTTCCACTTTCAGTACACTAAGCTCAGTGAAACAGCAACAGTAAGGGTAATGAGGTGAGACTGCCCACATTGCTATTTTCAGAGGGTTCTTTCCATATGACCCGTTTTAGCTAGACCATGCAAGTCTTGTCAATAGCATTATATTATCGTGACTTTACAGCAGAATCAAACAACAAATGCTTAGATTTTAAAAAATCTCTTCCTTACCAAAAAAAAAGGGCTTGCTATGAATGAACAAAACATTGAGACTATTCATCATTTAACAGCTACAAAATGTGTGGCTTGTTCCAGAGAGGAATGATCTTGTTCTGAGATTGATGCTATTAGTTGTTAGAAAAACATTTCAAGAGTCATCTCACTTGCACACAGTGCTGGAAGTTCTTTCTCCTACTAACTCCTCATTGTAAGCAGACCCTTCCAGAGTTGCCTGAATACTTTCTGTCCCTGGGGTTTGAACAGAATGGCAAAAGGCTATTCTTTCTAACAGACAAAATAAATCAGTCTCCAACTGAGGATAATCTAAGTTAGCTTCCTAATTCTTGGAGTGAAAGCTGCATAGGAGAATTTTCTCAATCATATATGCTTGATGATTCAATGCAAAGGTTTGAAAATGCTGGATGAGCATCTCTTCACAGCACTGGTGTTGATTTTTTGATCTTTCCAGCACTGGTAAAGATCAAAAAAACTGAAACAAAACAAACATTGTGCCCATATTTTGAAAGAGGGAGACAGGCTAGAGAAATGCTCTGGCAGGAACATAATGCAATTCAAAACAGTGCAAAGTCCTACACCTGGGGAGGAACAACTCCACACACCAATATATACACCCAGCTGGAAAGCAGCTTTGTAGAAAATGATCTGGGCATCCTGGCGGGCACCAAGTTGAACATGATCCAGCACTGTGCCATTGCCACAAAGATAGCTGATGGTATCCTGAACTGCTTTAGGCAAAACATTGACAGCAGGTGGAAGGAGGGGATCCTTACCCTTTATTCAACATTGGTGAGGCCACACCTGGAGTACTCAGAGCCCAGTTTTGAGCTCCCAAGTACAAAAGAATTGTGGAGATACTGCAGAGAGTCCAGCGAAGGGCCACAGTCATGGTTACGAAACTTAAGTATCTTTTATATGAAGATAGGCTGAGACAGTAGGCACCATTCAGTCTGGAGAAGAGAACACTCAGAAGTGATCTTAACATGATGTATAAACACCTGATAGGAGGGAATGAAGAAGATGGAGGCAGGCTCTTCTCAGTGGTGCCCTGTGACAGGACCAGAGGCAAAGGGCACAAAGTGAAACACAGGAGGTTCCCTCTGAACATGAGTAAACACTTATTCACTGGAGGGGTGACTGAGCACTGGCACAGGTTGCCCAGAGAGGGTGTATAGTCTCTAACATTGCCAAAGCTTTCTGGACTTAGTTTCTAACCTTGCCAAAGCTTCCTGATCCACCAGCTTTAAATAACCCTGCTTGAGGAGGGGTTGGACCAAATGATCTCCAGAGATCCCTGCCCACCCTAACAGTTCTTGTCTGCAGCGGACAAGATTTTTGCAGTTCTGTCAGCTCAGCATTCATGTCAGTCAAGAATTGAAAGAGTGGAATATAAATGGAGCACATTGTGACAGTTCGTGTGTGTTTTAGATATTTGTTTCTCATTACAATGTCATAGAATGGTTAGAGTTAGAAGGGACCTTAAAGATCATCAAGTTCCAACCCCCCTGCTGTAGGCAGGGACACCTCCCACTAGACCACNACACAGAGTAGAGGGGCAGAATCACTTCCTGTAATCTGCTGGTCACGCTTCTTTTGATGCAGCCCAGGATACGGTTGGCTTTCTGGGCTGCCAGCGCTCACTGCCGGCTCATGTTGAACTTATCCCCGGAGCACTCCCAAGTCCTTCTCCTCAGGGCTGCTCTCCAGCCATTCTCTGCCCAACCTGTATTTGTGCCTGGGATTGCCACATCCCATGTGCAGGACCCTGCACTTGGCTTGGTTGAACTTCATGCCATTTGCACTAGCCCACCTCTCAGGCCTATCCAGGTCCCTCTGGATGGCATCCCTTCCCTCCAGTCCAACCCTTGAAGATGAGTGTGACCAGATCACGAGAGTGACAGATTTGGCTTCTTCTCCTTGAATCATCTGACCACTCTAATAGGAAGAAGATTTAGATGTGGTATGCAGAAAACAGAACTATTGGAGCACAACATTTTTCATCCCTTTTAGCAACGATCAGAAAAGAGATTACTGATAGAGTTTATGACAAAAACTGGGAGATCAGTAAATAAAGAAAAGAACAAAATCATCAAGACATAACAGTTTGAATTTTAATATGGGCAAATATGAAGTAAAATCTATTTCAAAGAAGTGGATTGGCCACGCATAGTTGACAGAAAACATTGGCTCTTAGAAAGCCTTGTGGGTAGTGGCGAACTATCATAAACTTCATTGTGATCTGCAAAAAGCCTGTATGACACTGTTACATAAAGCTGCTTATTGAGACTGAAAAAAATAAAGGCAGACTAATTGAATTAGATTGAATGAAAACAACCCTACTGATGATGTTCCTAAAAGGTGCTAAGAGCACCAATCGTAAAATAAAACCATAGAGTCAAATAGAAACAGACTGGAAATACTCAAATGAGTTAAAAACTTGGTGACAGAATTTCTCACATTACACTGTTTGGGCTGTTAAAAAAGGAGACTTCACAGTGAGTTTGTGTTGCCTGGAAAAAGGACAGATTGACATCACTTCCAGCTCATGTTGACTAAGTTGTCAAGTCTTGTTTTACAGATGCCAAGCCAACTAGCTGAACTCTAGGCTACCCCAGTCAGCGTGAGAAAAAAGACAGCACCCAAACCCCAGCACATACTACAACTCCACATATGAAGGGAGCCTTGGCTCCTGCTTTCACGCTGTTCTTTGCAGGTCCTTCTGCTTCCCCTCCTTATTTCAGCTTTCTTAGGCTCACATTTTTTAGGACTATTATGAAATAGCTAGCTCAGATATTAAAAATCTTAATTCCTTAGAGTATTGTTTTATGCAGGAGTACAGACAGAGAGAAGATCTTGAAAAGCCCAATATTTGTAAAAATGTGTTAGGTGTCAGAAGGCCTTTGTTTCCAGAACAGAAGTTGTGAATGAAGGTTGGACCACTTTGCATATTTAATTTAGAGCTCACTGCTTTCTACTTTTATGTGCTTACTTATTTTGTTGTAAAAGAGGCAGGATCAGATTTTAAGAATATCCATCTTACTTTTAATCAACTTTCTTATTATTCAGAAAGACTATTTATAGCTACCCTAAATATCACTAAAAAACCTGCCAAAATCCTGGTTTTCTTGAAAAGTAATAGATTTTCTTTTTAAGACTTCTTAAATTAATACTTTGAATTTTGGTATTTTAAAGGGTTTTTTTTAATCTGTATCTTTATTGAAGAGGATTCTAAAAATAAAATAAAATAAATTTAATTAACATAGAACTAAGCAAATTGATTTCTGTGCATTTGAAATGCCAAACATTATTTAACTATTTAATATTATACATGAGTAGGTTACACTAATATTGTTATCTTTCAAGGCCAATTTATTTCATCAGAAGTACTGCAACACCTCCGAGTGCAATGATTAGCCAAAAGCAATAAAGTACTACTCTGATCTATAAACATGGAAATCTCAAATGACAGCATGTTGAGTCCCTTACCTCTGAAGTTGGTGCTGCAGAAAATGCTGAGCACAGTCAAGGTGTCATAACAAAACAAGAATGTTAATACATGGGAACTGGGTAAGAAAAAAATCACTGCCTGATCTTCAGGATTATACATTCTAGACTATAACTTCATGAAGATCCGATGAATATCAGTGCTTTTAGTTAAGTAAAACCCCCAATATTTTATAGATAACTTCATGCCATTTCCTTTGTTGTGTAAAAGCCATGATTCACATCAACCTAATTGACTACAAAAGATTCACTGCAAGTAGTTTTCAGACCTGCATGTGACAGCATAAATATCCTTGTATTATAATAATTGTGATCATTTAGAAGATGGTACTGAAATAGAGCATTGTAAATTGCCATAGTTTAAACTTGAAAGGATTTATACAGAATAGTAGACAGTTTTTTATATTTCTTTATGTTTCTGTTTAGCAGGTAGTAGTCTCATTTGTGTAACTTGAATATATACATGTTATATATATATACATGTTATATATACCACTAATGCAATATTTCTGGTATGTACACATTTCTGCATAGAAATATACATTTTCCAAAATACGTGCACAAACTTTTGTTTCAGCTCAAGTTTCGGGATATGATCTAAAGAATACGGCAACAGGCAAAGTGGGGTTAGAGGGTCATAAACTCCACATAAAAGATGCACAGTGCTAACTCAAGGAACTACCCGTAAAACATTTTTCTCTTATCTGTTGTTTCTATATCATCTTTACTTTAGCATCTCGATTTCTGATCCCATAGAACATAATCAGGCCTGATGTATAAGCTACACAGGTTTGCTGACTCATTAACTGCCAATTTACTCTATCCAGATGGTTAGTCTCTAGACAAAACTTAATTTCTCTTCCTGTAAAGGTCCTGCATTCTTTATAGGACTACAAAGAGTATTTATCTTGACATGCATTTCCCTCCATATTCTTGTACTACTGAACAAAATTCCTCTTCCATGTGTATCACCAGTTTTAACTTGAATGTATGGGCTGAATATGTGATAGGTACTCATAAAATGTCTATGAATAGGGCATGCTGGTCCCTAGCACCCATGTATCAAAAGTAACTGTACCTTCTCCATTAACACATACTGAAAATGTTTGATTAAGACATGTTTAGGGCACATCCCAATTTTCATCTATTCAGCTGTCCTACTTGTAAGGCTACATGGTGTTTATGTATCTGTTGTCTGATAGAGTTCTGTTAGTTGGTGTACCAGAAAATAAACCTAGTAGAGAGAAAAGTTCTCTGCCAAACCTAAACCTGACACACCTAGAGTCCAGGAACTCCTAGCTGTACAGGGGGAGAGGGAAAATAGACCAGGACTACCCTCTTTCAAGACAGTTTTCTCTTATATTTTCATAGCCCTTACATCAAGATACATTAGTACCCAGAGGTATGACACTAGCCAAGGCTAACAGAAACTTTTACTTATATTTCCAAGTTTGATTTAGCACAAGCTAACTGGATTTGTGTAGGAGGTTTATGCTGCTGCTGTTAATCATCACATCAATCAAGTTCTGCTTGCTGAAAGTCAATAGTGTTGTTCCTGTTACTTACCTAGGGCTGGCAAGGTGCTAAAGCTGGCACAGGAATAGATTTCTTATTTTTTTCAATATTATTACACTTACTTTGCGAGGTCACACTGGATAACTGGGGAAGGCTTGAATATCAGGCTTAAACTCTGTAAAAAATATGTAAATATTTAAACTAGCTATCAATGTCTCAGCTGGAGAATATGTTTAACATTAAACTTGCTGCTAACACTTCATGAACAACAGTGAATGTGCCTAAACATATAATTTTGTATTATTATTAATACAGTTGGCTTCTTGCAAACTGTTAACACACTCAACGTAGGTAACCATAGGCTATTTTCATAGTTATTAAATAAAACATGTTAAAGGATAGATAACATTCTATTTTACCCATAGATGTTAGACAAGCATTTCAGGTTTTATTAGGAGATGCCCTTCCCCTTACTGTACCTGCATAGATAAATCCTCCTTTACATATTTTGGTCCTCTCAGATTTTGTAGTGCATTGCAGAGAAAGTATATATTCAGCTGGTTAGGCACAGTTATTAATAACTCAGCAATTAGTAATGCCTGAAAGAAAAAATTTAAAAATCCACTGAAATTTTAATCCTATAGCATAATCCAAATGAAACAGAACTACACAGGATATTCTGATCTGGCACAGGCTGCACAGGGAGACAAAATCTTTAGCTTTTTGATAGTAGGTAATGCAGTTCAATATTTATCTGTTCCTATCTGTGCAACCTGGCTGATTTCCCTACAGAAAATTCAGATGCAAACAATGATATTTAGGTAAGGAATTTTTTAGCATATTGTTGACAATTCTGTTTACTGATGCTCCTTTTTGAGGTTTTTATTTCAAGTACAAATAGAAGTTGTACTCTCCACTGATCCTTGTCCAGGCTCCTGTGAATATTTACTACACATCAAAGGATAAGAGCAATGTTCCCCAAAGCTATGGTCTCAAAGAACATGAACTCTCTAAACTGTCATGAATAGGATGCCATCTCAGCTTCTGCAAACACTGTGATGAATCCTTCTCCTGCATCTGCAGACATGTCTTAATCCATTGCTGACTTAGTAATAAAAATGAGATATGCCTGTAAATAATAAAGCTAGCACAACTTCTAACTTTTCTGTCACTTGGTTTAGGGCATTTTTTAAGTGTGAATTCTCAGAGTGAAAATGGAGTTCAGCAGTGACCTGGACACTGGAGCTGAGTGCCCCCTAGAAATGTTTGCCAATGATACTAAATTTGGAGGAGCCTTCAAGGGAAAGGAGGCCTTAGACAGAGGTCTTGATAGAGTAGAGTACTGGGTAATCAGCAACAGTATGAAATTTAACAACAACAAATTCTGGATTCTGCACCTGCAACAGCGTAATCCTGGATGTATGTATAGACCGGGGAACAAGAGGCTAGAGTGCAGCCCTGCAGAAATAGATCTGGGGGTTTTGGATGATAGCAAGCTCAATATGAGTCAACAATTTGCACTGGTGGCCAAAAGGGCCAAGTGTCATCTGGGGTGCATTAAGCACCCTGTACCTAACTGGCCATAAGACATGATTGGCCCATTGTTCTCAGCCCTAGTGTAGCCTCACCCAAGAGTACTGTGTGCAGTTTTGGCCTCCCACATATAAGGACATAAAAATATCAGAATGTGTCCAAAGAAAGGCAACAGAAATAGTGAAAAGACTAGAGGGCATTATTTAAAGGGAGTTGCTAAGGATACTAGGTTTGTTCAGCTGAGAGAAGAGGTAACTGGACCTCATTGTCAACTTCTTCATGAAGGGGAGTGGAGAAGGAGGTAGATTAGTACCTCTTCTCTCTGGTGTCCAGTGACAGGACAAAAAGGAATGGCTTAAAGTTGTATTAGGGGAAGTTATTAGGAGAATTTCTTCACTTAGAAGGTGGTCAAGCACTGGAACAATCTCCCCAGGTAACTGAGCACAGCCCCAAGCCTGTTAGTGTTCCAGAATCAATTGGACAATGCTCACAGATATATGGTTTGACTTTTAGAATGCCTCATGTGGAAACAGGATTTGAACTCCTGTTTGTACTGCAACAATTGTTTACCTTATAAACTAAGACAATTTCAGCCTTAAGAAATCTATCTAGTTTTAATTAAGCACAAGCAGTTTCTTGTGTACAGATCATTTACATGCCTGAACAGCAGATTTACATGCTTTTCACATGCAGTTTTTGTGCTCCAATAGCATCTTTGCTCTTGGAAAGCTTTAACTAGTTTTCTGGTTCCTTGAAAAGGTTTTAGCTAGTTAGTTATGAGGCTTTTGCAGCAGTTGGACTTCTTGCTTACAGTAACAAAAATCACAGGCTGTATTGTTGAAAATTTTGGGGGATCTCTGCTGTGTGACTATAGGCAGAGTTCAGTACTACACAGCTCCATAAACAGTAGTAATAAGAATACATGTGCTATGCTAAAAGAGTACTTCAAGGGTATAGGTGCCATGCAATTTTGTACTGGTTTGGTTTTTTTTTTTTCCCCTTCCTGTGGACACACCCTGTAACGAGACACAGTATGAATCATTTTCTACACCCTTTTCCTGAATCTCCTCCCTCAATAAGTAGGTATTAAAGCACCCTACAAACACATATGAAATTCCCAGATCCTAGGGCATGCATCCCATAGATCACTCTTCTTTCATTGGCTGCAGATCTTTTTGAAGTTTCAGATGAAACAGAATAGGTATTTTGGTACAATTTATAACACAAATTATATTATGATAGCAGAAGTTTTTCCTACCCATCTTCAGATTCTTGCATTCTCCTTTCATTACTGTCAACTCTTCAAGCAGGTGCATCTATTGTGTTTTAATCACATTAGCTATCTTTTCCTTAATTTAAATTTTCTCTCCAATTATTAACTCCTGCTTTCTTTAGCTTTCTGGAAAATTTCTTTGTATATGCTTTAAACATTAAGAAGTATGGATATTTAGAATTATGTACATTTAAGTGATGCAATATTTTATAGCTTTGTATACAAAACTATTAGCTTGTTAGACTACTTAAAAACAGACAGCTTGAGAGAGTCCTCTTACCAGCTCAACAAATTGTTCTCAGTAATTTTATATTGCTCTGTTAATATCTTTAACAGGAAGCATTTAGCATTTAGCACTTTAATAGGAAGTGCAACTTATAGTAGGAATGTAATTGTTTAATTCGGTTTAGAAGTTCCACAACTATAACCAGTAGAAGCAAATCTTTCAGTATAACTTGGTGTAGTGCTCTGTCACTAAGCTGCCACTGGATGAATAGGGGTAATGTGGCCACTGAGGAGAGAGAGAGAGAAATGAGGCAAGGCAGTGCACAATGGTTACAAGATAAAGTTTTATGATGCAGTAAGGAGTTTCTCAACTGCATGAAATATCTTCTAGGTCCCATAAATTCTCCTCCATACCTGAGATATTATGCAAAATAATATCAGCTCTTTTAAGGCAGTTGTCATAATGACAATCGTGGGTATCCCCCATCCCTGCTATGCAAGCTGAATCCAGCTTACCTGTGCTCCAGAGGCCTCTTGCATTTCCAAAGCACCTAAAATCAACCTTAGAAGCGAACTAACCTATTTGAAGAGTTGACAATAATGAAAGGGAAATGCAAGAAAGTGACTTGTGGTAAGAATCTTCTGCTATCATAATAGTATGTGTGTTACAAATTGTACAAAATGTCTATCGCACTACATAAGAAAAATAGAAAAAATTTGCCACTCAGTGAGGTGTTTTTCATGTAAAACCAAGATGACAGCACCGATAATGTGCAGAAAATCACCCCAGTTTCCCATTAGAAATGTGCTAATTGCTGTACTTGACTGGAACCTTCAGTGCTTTCAGTTTGAGGACAGAATCGATACACATCTGTGAAAAACAACAACCCGATGTTCCACTGAAAGTTTCAGACTTCGTGGGTTTTTTGGTTATTCAGAACTTTGGTTGAGAAATTTAGCCCCTTCTGTCCCTTCAACTAAATAACTATAGGGAATATTGAATAAGATCTTACCACACTACATATTCTGCAGAGTGCCATGAAGAAGTCTGAGGCAGCGCTTCCACTCTCAGAGTGATCTGTAGCTGCTCTGCTACTAAATTATATTGCAGTGCACTGGGGAAAAACCTTTCCCAGTCTCCCTGAGTGAGGGTAAAGAATTCCTTAGGACTTACCATGTTTTTCTACTGCTTGATAGGTCTAAATCCTTTGTTAACACTTCAGCCTTTATACACTTAGCCATATAAACATTGTCAGTGTCCTTCAGCTGTTACCTAAAGCAACACCAGTCAGGTACTACGTAAAGTCCAGGCTTTGCCTATACCACAATCCACAGTCCAGCTCTAAATGGTCTGCCCATGGCCACACTGAAAGTTTAAAGTAGTGTGCAGAACAGAATCAGGCAAGACTGCCAGGGGTCCTTGCCCCCTATTTGGTACAGTTTGGTACTATTTAAATTGCCCACACCTATGTTTTTACTGTTGAAAGCAACCTTAGTAGCCTGATTGCTGTCTCAGGGATGAGAACATGAAATAACTTTTCATATCTTTAATGGATTGGGAAATTTCAATGAGGCAACTATTTGTTTTAACAAGGATTAAAAAATGTCTTCATATCATAATAATGGAAAACATGAACAGTATGACTTTCAACTAACATTCCCTATATTTCATATAAGTCTCATTCTGAGTGACAGTATATTGATGCCCTAATTAGAGATAACGACTGGCCATATATTGTAACTGAGAGATTTCTGTTGTAACTGAGAGATTCTGTAGAAGTCCACTCTAATCAAAAAGCCAATGAGAACTTCACCATTTACCTTATTTACTTTGCCAGTTTTATACCTTTGGTATATCACTGATTTCATATCTGTTTGTTTGCATTGCCTTTCACAGTTGTTTTTAAATTCTATCAAGAGCATATTCAACACTTCAGCATTACAAAGAACATTTCCCATAATATTTTCTGATCATTGAACTATGGTACAATGATTACAAAACTGTTTTCATATAATTTCCTGTCACTTGAAAAGATTAATGTGGGTGTGTAATATGTCTCTGCTGCCTACAGTCATACAGATCTGCAAGTTCTCCTTCACTTGTAACCTCTTTCTTCAAATACATCAATTTCCTAGACTTAATACTAAAAGTCTAGTCATAAAGTGCTCTGAAAGAATTTTTCTCTGGAGCTATTCTGAGATTTTTCCAATTAAGTTAAAAAATGACTGACGTTATAAAGGTCACACATTCCATCTCATCTTCTGTAACACCACAATGTCAGAGAAGTGTTTATAACAGTCACATTCCAGAGGATTTTTTTTGTCCTAGTAATTGTTTTAAATTTTTGTCTAATTATGATGTAGCAAGATTCCAGTGCATAGAAGGAGCAACAATATAAAATTAAAACTGGAAAACAACAAAAGCAAAAAAATCTAAACTAAACCAAAACAAAATTAAAAACCAAAACATAACAAACAAACAAAAAACCCTAAACCCAAACCAAACCAAAAAAAAACCCAACCCACAACCAAAACCCCACCCTGGAAAAAGCAAAAATATATTCTTAAAAAATATTTTCTCTTGGAAGACATCTAAACTACTGCCCAACTTCCTCAACAATTACAGTCTATAACTGCAGGTGCATGTATGTCCTTAGTATTTTTTGAACCAATTTAAGGTACTAAAACCAAAGTCTTCCTACAGATGCTGTGAAGAAAGGCACAGCAGACAGCTCTCATCACAAGAAAACCCTTCTCATTCTTATCAGACATCGGAGAATGCAACTACAGGAGACTTTCACAGAGAGCAAGGTTTCATTACTGCCATTATACATAGAATTAATTGTTTGATTTAGGCATATTAGCTTGATTAAAAGATTCTGAAAAATACAGAAAAAGTGCAGCAGGATATTCTTCAGAAAATAGATATTGATTCCTGCCAGAAAAGGCAAGAATTGAGACGTATGCGGTTTTTAATCAAAATCTGTCTTCAGTATCAAATTGTGATGGTATTTCCATACTTCAATACAGTTTGCTTTTCTGATTTACGGCTAATTTGTGTGAAGACTTTCACATACATTAAGCTTCATAAAATGGTCAAAGCCTTTAATAACAAAAAAAGCACTTGCATTTATTTTTAGCTTAAAGAAAGTATTTTTAAAACTAAGGAGCATTTCTCCAGTTGTTGCCCAAGTATTACTTATTGGTAAGCTATGCCACACTTCAGCTTTGCTTTGGTTTTTCTTACAATAAGATACTTCTGTCATAACCCCATTTTATCGCCATATCCAGTCATTCTCACCTAGACTGTCTATGCTTCTTTGGCAGAAAACAACAAAAAATATCATTGGATAACAGTCTGATAACTATTGCTAATGACTTCTATTTGTTCCTTCTCACAAATGACAGTTACAATTTTTTGTGTGCCAGTGGCCCCAATTAATACTTTTTTAACAAGTTGTAGACCTGCTTCAGAGGGGAGATAAGAAATCGTGGTGGAAATATTTCTGGAGGAAACCTGCTAGTTCCCATCACGTCTTCTCAGAACATTTCTTGAGACCTAGTCACCAGATCAAGCTCTTTCAGTAATGAAAGCAAAATGTGGCTTCCTTGACACACATCAAAGTTTTGTTGTCAAAGCTATCTCCCTGGGAACATGAGAAACATTTCGTAAAGCTGGATAATCTTCTTTCGAAGTCTGTCTGTTGGTAAAGCAAGGAAGCTAATGTGGAATTTTGTCTGTGCATAACACTGCCTTACACCATCAGTGTGACCCTGAAAGAAGTTAAGGATTCAGTAACATTTACAGAAATTATAGTCAATATGGGACAGGTTGACACAACTCTTAGAAAGATAATAAAACATGTAGAAACAACATTCATTTTCCCTCATTTTTTAAATAAAAATTGTCGAGATGAAGTGTTATTGTATCTATCAGAAGGTGTTCTATCAAAAACAGCAGGAGGAAGGAGTCTGTCACCCACTGGAGACATTCGTGTTGTTACTGCACTCTCATATTGCTGAAGGTAAGGTGCCACATGTTGTGTTTAAAAAACCCAAACAAACAAACTTGTAAAAAATGGAAAATAAAATTGGATAAAGCTTTTACAGAAAAAAAAAGAACAAAGTGGAGTAACCGGTCAGGGATCAGTAAAGTATAGTGCTTCACTGATGACTCAAATTCCCCTCTGGATGCTACATAGTTATAAGAATTCCAAGTTTCAGATAAATGCAAGATGCCCATGTAAGGCTGTGGAAGAATAGAGAAAATCTAGAGAAAGAAAGGAGGAATTCATAAAGAGGTTCTATGTCTCTGAAGACTGTGCTGATGAGGGAGCAATTGAAACAGAAATTCAATGCATTTTTATGGTGAAAAAAATATTACTCTGAGAAAAGAACTTAACTATTTGTACCTGCAGTGATGCCTACCACAAAACTGCAAAGGCTTCTTCAGTGATCGATTCCAAGTCTTTGTTGGTTGTGGGGAGCAGAATACTGATCAGTCCAGGTTGTCTGTACCTTGCCTGGGATACACAAAAAAAATTGCAGGCAGTGTCAGAAAACCTATCTCAAGCCTTATCCTGGGAAAAATAACTGTTTTCAGATTTGACAGTCAAAATATTCTGGTTGCTACATCATATGATGTCCACCAAACCATCCGTCTCTGTGTTAAAGCATGCCCAGATCAATTGTGTTATTTTTAAGATCAAGAACAGAATCTGCAGTCGGTGAGAGCAAGACTGGGACTGAGAATTACATTGAATTGCCACTTCCTAAGAAAGTACACCATGAAAGAAATGGAAATTTTTTCCTCAGATTTTTTAAATTATTTTTGAGAGAACTTTTCTGAAATCTCCACATTATTCTTAGCAGTTTTACAGGTAACTATTCCTCTGATTAAACACTAGTTTCACTTTATCTTCCTTTTAATCACTGCAGATCATTCAACTTCTTGTGAAATTATTTTGATGTTTTTTTCCTCAAAATGTATTGATCAAAAGTGTTATCCATTACCCCAAGAACAGAGTGTTAACTGAACACATGATGCAGTGGAAGCAGTTTTTCAACTCAACACTCTGATTGAATTTAATATCATTAGCATTCTAGCTATGTAAGGAAGCAAAATGACACAGGTTATTAAACTTCATGCTGGAGGGAGGAAGCTAATCGTCTGTAGAGGTCAGGAAGGAAGTTCCTTTTACTACAGTCTATCATCTCACAATAGGTTGTTGTATTACTCAAGAGTTCTCCTTCATCTAGAGTATCATCTTCAACCTACCTCTCAAGTGGTAGAGATACCACTCACACACCAGGCTGTGTTCTGCTCTTTCACAGGCAAAAATATTTTTCATATGACAATATATTTCTCATCAGTTACTCTTAGTATTAGATAATCTCATGTTCAATACCTTAAATTTTATATGTTCAATGCCTTTATATGTTATGACCCTTTGCCCCACTCAGTTACACAGGAAATGTATACGTCTCTTATGATCTCCTTATTTTGTTTGAGACTGCTGTTTAAATTAATGTCCTACACTCTCAAAATCATGTCCCGAGGAACTGTGAAGTCCTCTTAATAAAGCAGAAAAACAATATGAAATATATGAAGTATTTTTCAGAGCTTTTTCAGTGTACACTTGTGTATTGTGCCTTTTATACTGTTTAATTTCTGATGGCACAAAGCATTTTTCTATAAATACTAATGACACATTAAAACATGCAAAACAGTTCATTCTGTATTCCAAAAAAGTACTGAAGTATAACAATGAATTTACTTCCCTGTTACATGTACAGACAACTGCTTACAATATTCTAAACAGTGATAGGGAAATGAACCGATGCAAAGAGGTATGTTTATAAAGAAACATGTAGAAATATGTACCTACCTCACGATGATATTTAAAACTCATATGCTCTCTAAACCAGTCGATATTCCTTTGTCAAATAATTCCTGTTGAGTTTAATGTAATGGTACAGCAGTCCTTGCTGCCATCAGTAAGGTATTTTACATAGCTAATGTTTGCAAGTACTGCAGACATATAAAGCACCATTGAGTTCCAACCCCCCTGCCATGGGCAGGGACACCTCCCACTAGACCACATTCCTCAAAGCCCCAGCCAGCCTGGCCTTCAACACGTCCAGGGATGGGGCATCCCCAACTTCTCTGGGCAACCTGTTCCAGTGCCTCACCACCCTCACAGTAAAGATTTTTTTTCTAATATCCAATCTAAATCTCCCCTCTTTCAATTAAAAACCCTTGTCCTATCACTACGCTTCCTGACAAAGAGTCCCTCTCCAGGGCTTCTGTGGGCTCCCTTCAGATACTGGAAGGCTGCTATAAGGTCTCCCTGGAGCCTTCTCTTCTCCAGGCTGAAGCAGCCCCAGCTCTCTCAGCCTGTCCTCATAGGAGAGGTGCTCCATCCCTCTAATCATCTTTGTGGCCCTCCGCTGGACCCATTCCAACAGATCCATGTCCTTTGTTGAGGACTCCAGAGCTGGACACAGTACTTCAGGTGGAGTCTCATGAGCACAGAGTAGAAAGGGAGAGCGCAGAGTAGAGAGGGAAAAATAAATAGGAAACTGAGAAGAACAGATACTACACTTGGTCTTAGCCAAAAATCTGAGAAGCAATATCTTCTTTTCCTGATGTCCTCACTTTCCCTGCAAGTTTTTAGTGATTACAGCAGATCTCATGTCTCCCGTCTTGCCAATCTACCTGAATTTTGTGAAGTGAGCCTTGAGTCAATGCAAAGCAGCTACACTTACATGCTGCTGGATGAATGTCAGACTGTGGAGAAAAAAATGTACATATCTTATGTTAAAATCTACTAATGACATCTCTCAGCCTTCCTTTGAGTCTGACTAGCTAAGAAGTTAGCATATCCTGCAAAGCATGAATAGCAAAAGCAAGCTCTGATGATTTGGACATAATTTAGAAAGAAATTGTTGAAAAAGCCAAACAACTCCTGTGAGCAAACTGGAATACAAAGAAAGGAAGTCTGGCTTCTCTTTGAAGTATTTCTCACACACTTTAATGCAATATTTGCAATAAGCTCAGCTTAAAACTATATCCTGAGTGCCGGATTTCGCATTTGTCTTTCTTGAACCTCACACTGTTCCTGCTAGCCCACTCTTCCAGCTTGTCCAAGTCTCTCTGTAAAACAGCTCACCTTTCTGATGTGATCACCTCAATATCCAGTTTGGTGTCATCAGCAAACTTGTTGAGGGTGTTTTCAGTCCCAACACCCAGGTCAACGTCAGGTGATGTCAACAACAACCCAGGTTCAAGCTCCTACTCCACGAATGGCTAAATCCAAAACTATATCTGGTTGCTCAGGACTTTACTCAGTAGTTTGAAGATCTCCAAGGATGGAAATTCTACAACTTCTTTAGGCAATGCTTCCCAGGGTTAAACCATTCTCATGGTGATGATTTTTTCCCCTTGTTTTCATCCAAACATACAAGCAATGTGCTATTTATTTTTATTGCGGAATCCTATCCAAAGGCTAACAGGCACTAAACAGACACATAAGAAAGAAACTTTTGCTACCCCACTAAGCCATGAGAGGGGAGTTCAAAAGAAAGGAAGGACAACTACTTAAGAAACTAGCTTCTTAATAAAGCTATTTGTATTGGGAAGCAGCTCATTGCTTCTTAATGGCCTTCCTCCTTACAGGGAGATAGAATAGTATTGCTGCTTTTGACATGGCTAACTAATTCTTGATTCTGACGGTGTTTGCCTTCAAAGCAGCAAATCTGATCACAAATGAAGACTATAAGGTGGTTATAGTGAAATTAAGTCAACACACCACAACTTGCAGTTTCCATTACAATCTTACCTGTAATTTGTCTTGTGACAGTGTAGATGACTTCACGTGGTGTTGATTTTCATCATAAGTCACCTTCTGCATCAGGTCTTCTCTTTTTCTCTTCCAGCAATACACTTAGTTTCCCTGTTAATGATCAAAGTGTCATAAATTTGTCATTCTTAACTGCCCCCCATTCTGTCAGAATATAGCAGATTCATCAATGTTTTTGATTACCTCTGGTCAGCCTGTTTACTATATTGCTGCCTCTTCTAGCATCGCATTAAACCACCCAAACCCTGAAGAGTGTATTAAGCAACCAGTGGTATGACCTTATCAAAGAAATATCACATCAGGAACTTGTATCTAGCAGCACCCACAATACTGATTTGTTGTTGTAAACCTGTGCTTGGAGTCTCAAGGTTTATTGCCAAGTCATATGAAGTATGACACAAAACATAATCATGGGCCAATTCTGTTCATTTATTGCTACATCTCAAGGGTGCAAGTGCTGCCAGAACATTCTAATTTTATCTAGCACTGATGTAGTTCATTGAGTTTTTAACATGCTGTTCTCACAGGGAAAGTTTGCATCTACTTAATTAGCAATTGCCTAAAGCCACCTTCCTCCATAAAATTTTATTTGTTCTTTTCTTCCAGAACTGTTATTGATTTTGAATTTGAAACAGTGACAGGTCTCCTTGAAAACATGTTTGTGAAAACATGTCTAGAAAATATTCAGCATCTTGTCTCAGGGTGGGCCCTCAACTCATATGAAGTGATTACAGGAAGGTTCTGTCCCTCAGTCTAACTTTGCCCTTTGTACTGAAATCAATGGTTTTTTCCTATTCTCTCAAACAACTTCTTTATTGCCCTAAATGTCTTTCCCCCCAACTATGACATAACAGGATCTAAAAGACACCACTCACCACTACAACTGTGACCTGCATTCCAAGAAGGGAAAGAAATGGAGCTGCTGCTTCTCACACTGTTACATGCTGATAGAAGTCCTACCATTCAATGAGGCCTGACCCTGATTAATGGCTTCCCACTTTCTTGCCTATACATACAGAAAGTTAACTGTTTCCCCATTCTGCCTGATAACGGTGACAAAATAATTCTCTTTTTTGTTTTTTTCCCCAGTGCATCATATACCTTAAATCTTATATTAATTGTAATGCCCCAGACATTCAAGTTGCTGACTAAATCCTGGAAAAACAGAACATAGTGGGCTACCACGTATGATACTGGAAGCTGTTGAACATTTCTGATAACAACATAAAAAGCTGGCAAAAGTTGGAGAAAACACTACAGAAGACAGCTGAACTTTGCAAGTGGCTATGGGAAAGTCAAGCATTCTGGTATTATTATGTCAGTGCCCACATTAGACCTGATGGTATCAGCATCTCCCAGTCACTTATTAACAATGTGTTATATCCTTTACATTTTCATGCTATTTTATCAGGAAAACTTGGATGATTGTTTCAGAGCAAATCAGCATCGCCTTGGAAACTCTCTCAAAATCAAGCTGAGGAACCATGAAAGCAAACGTGAAATTGAAGAATCACTGCTATGTTTTCATGATACTGATCTGGAGTTTCACTAAGCTCTGACATTTTCCCAAATGTTTACTGGACAAATACGGAAAATGTAACTTTCCTTATTTGCTTAACACAGTATCTGTAGAGGCAAACTTACTAGTGTTCACTTTCAGCAAATGATCATACAGAATAAATACCCACAGATTTGATATAGCATCCCACTTAAAAAAATCGCTACAAATTTGCAGTATGCTCATGTCCTTTTATATTTTGGGATTTTTTTTTTTTTTTTGTAGATTTGCTTTTACTGTTTTGTAAATATAACAGTTTGACTGCATGCCTCCTAGGTGAGGTGGAAACTTTGCTTTGGGGAGTTTTCTGCTTAGTGCAGTTGGCTGTGAATGTTCACAAATGTAGGTCAAAAGATACATGACCTGTATGAAACACCAAGATTCCATTGTTGTTGTTCATGTAGAGGAATCTGACAGCACTGCCTACAGTTTAAGTTTCCCAGCACCTCTAATGATATGACTGTTACCATTTTTTTCTTTAAATATATGAATCTACCAATAAAATTTAAATACATGAAGCCAAAGTTAAGAAATTCCACACTATTCATTTAAGATTGCCTTACCTTTTTCTCCACATCTGATTTTCAATATGATCTCTTATTACATGATCATGTAGAATTTTTTCCATAGGACCCTGTCTCACTCAATACACAAAGCAGTGTTGCTGTAGTAATTCTTTCTTTGCATTGGATTTGGCTGAGATGGAATTCATTTTCCCCATAGCAGCCCTCATTGTGCTGGGCTTTGTACTGGTAGTTAGAAAGACGTTGGTAACACATAGTAACTTTGGCTGCTGCTGAGGAGCACTTGCACAGCATCAAGACTGTCTCTCCAACATTCTCCTCCTCACCAGTAGGCTGGGGGTGGGCAAGAGCTTCAAAGGGGACATAGCCAGGACAGCTGACCACACCGATCGAAGGAATATTCCATACTATATGATATCTGCTCAGTAATAAAAACTGTGAGAAAGGAGGGGGATCATTTGTTATTATGACCTCTGTCTTCCAGAGCGTTAGGAGAAGATAGGAAATACCCTCAAGTTGCACTGGGGAGGTTCAGATTGGATATTAGGAAAAACTTTTACACTGAAAGGGTTAGGAAGCATGGAATGGGCTGCCCAGGGCAGTGTTTCAAGTACCATCCCTGGAGGCACTTAATGACATGGTTTAGTGATGGTTTTGTGCTTTTGTTTGTTTGTTTTTTACCAGAGTTAGGTTGATGGTTGGACTAGATGATCTTAGAGGTCCCTTCCAAACTAGATAATTCTATGATTCTATGCGTACTTAAGCCCTGCTTTCCAGGAAGTGGCTGGACATCATCTGGTCATGGGAATTAGAGGATAATTTTCTTGTTTTCCTTTGCTTTTGGCTTTTGCTTTACTAACCTCTCTTTATCTTGACTCATGAGTCTTTTTTCCACATTATTTTCTCCTCTCCGTGTCCCTCCCTTCCCCCCTCTCTCCCACCTTGTCCTGCTGAGGAGGAGAGTTATAGAGCAGATTGGTAGTAGCAAGGTCAATCCACCACAGTCTTTTAATAAAGGAACTATCTTTCAGGAATATCTTTTCTCTTTTGTTGCAGAAACAAAAGGTATGATAACAAATGAGAGAGGAACTGAAGGAGCATTAAAGATGGTTAAAGCTATTCAATATTGTCTAGAAAAGTGCCATAATATCCTTATACTCTACCAAGCTTATACTTTTTTGTCTGATACGCTAACATTTTCTTTTTACCTGGTACCTCATAGAACACATATTCTTTTTTGCACCTCCACACAAAGTGGAGATTATGGCATTTCCTCATCTACTTCAGCAAATGCATTGTTTATGAAGTGTTCACAGCTCTAAATTATCTTGCTTTCCATTCTATGTTCAGATAAGCACTTTGTCATAATGAATTCCTGGCAAAAGTGTGAGAGCTTTCCACAAAATATTGTCCTGTCGGTGCTTCCTTACTTGCATACATAAACTGCACATGAGCCCCTTCTGCCTTGTCTTGTTTTTCATAGAATGATATGGTGTTGGGAGGGACCTCTGGAGACCATCTAGTCCAACCCCAACATCAAAGCAGGTCCACCTAGAGCTTGTTGCACAGGAACTTTACCAGGTGGGTTTTGAATGTCTCCAGAGACACAGACTTCACCACCTCTGTTCCAGTGCTCTGCCACCCTCAAAGTGAAAAAGTTCCTCCTCATGTTTAAATGGGATTTCTTAAATACAAGTTTGTGCCTGTTACCTCTTGTCTTGTCACTGGACACCACTGAAAAAAGACTGACCCTTCCNTGGACACCACTGAAAAAAGACTGATCCTTCCTCTTGACACCCATCCTTTAAGTATTTACAGGTGTTGATCAGATCCGCCCTCAGCCTTCTCTTCTCCAGACTAAAAAGATTCAAGTTCCTCAGCCTTTCCCTGTAAGAGAGATGCTCCAGGCCCCTAATCATCTTTGTGGTCCTCTGTTGTACCCTCTGCAGCAGTTCCCTGATTTTCCTGAACTGGTGAGCCCAGAATTGGACACAGTACTCCAGATGGGGCCTCACCAGGGCAGAGCAGAGAGGCAGGATAACCTCCCTTGATATGCTGGTCACACTCTTCTTGATGCACCCCAGGATGCCACTGGCCTTCTTGGCTGCAAGAGCACGTTGCTGGCTCATGCTCATCCTGTTGTCCACCAGGACTCCCAAGTCTTCTTCCTCAGAGCTGCTCTCCAGCAGATCAGCCCCCAACCCATACTGGTGCAGGGAGTTATTCCTCCCGAGGTGTAGGACCCCAGACTTGTCCTTGTTGAATTTCATCAGGTTTTTCTCTGTCCAACTCTTCAGTCTGTCCAGGTCTCACTGGATGGCAGCACAGTCTTCTGATGTGCTCACAGTGTCCAAGAACAAGAAGGAACTTCTTGCAGCTAGGAGGAATGAACCCCAGAGGTCAGTCACACATCACCTGCTGGCAGGCACTGGGATGGTAGGGACCTACTCTGCTTTTCTGCTCTAATGCCTCAATTGAATCTGTGTCCACTTTTGGACAACTCTATGTCCAGTTTTGGGTAATGTAGGTTGCAAAGTCTCTAGTGAGCTCTCTCTGGCCAGTCTCAAGGTTGAAGAAAATAGGATTACTATTTAAAAAAAAAAGGTAAGGTATCAGGAGACAGAGAAGTTGGTTTTTGTGACCATTGGAGAGGTGTGACAGGAAAATGAGCTCAATCTACAAAAATACTTGATAGCAGGGCAATGGGAAAAACAATGAAACTGTAGGATAGTACAGAAGTGAAAGAGAAAAACCGGGAAAAACTGGAAAAGATACCTGTGTTGTCTGGGATAGACCAGTGACTGTGAAGGATTGCCTGTCTCCTTCCTCAGTGCATGGGATGAAGACTAGGTGGTCTCTTGGACAAGACCACATCTGGATCTCCATTTCTGTGACTTCTATTAATGAAGCTTAGGAAGTGATCCCTGCAAAACTGAAGGGGAGAAAAAAAAAGAAGCTGCAGCTGAATATCCATACATATCAACATACATACTGAACATAAGCAGTTTTCAGTTGGTAACACGATAATTATAGGATAAAAATGACGTGTGGAATAAAACCCTCTTGATATACAGTATATTTAAATTTCATTCACCTACAGGATATGCCTGTATAAGTTATCATTTCCAATAAGAGATGAAAATTATTGTAACAGCATTTATCTACCCCAGAGACAAGTATGCTATTAAGCTTCTATCGTACACAATTACTGTTACAGCAGGCTGCAGTAGAGTAGACAACCACCAATGGAAGATAATGAATAAAATCCCAGTGGGAATAACAATGTTTCTCAGTGAAAACCAATAAGAACTCTTGCTTGACTCACTTCAAATTCATTTATGCATTCATACATTCATTTATGCTCTTGTAGCTATTGCTTAACCTTGAGTAATCTTGGTAACATTCTTTTTTAATGAGTGTGCATGGAGGAATGAAGGTTAATGAGGTATTAATACAATTTATCCACTTTAAAAATATTCAGCTCAAACTATTCTTCTTGGGTTGCATCAGGCTTATCTGCTTTGGTGGCACTGAGAAGATCAAGCGGTATAGCATAACTGAGTCGCATAAAACATAATTAGAACATCAGTGCACTAAACCCATTATTTCTGTAAAACTAATACATAAAGATTTTATCCTAAAAGGTATAAACAGCCCTGAAAATGCTTGCACTATCACTTCAGAAACTGTTAATTGGTTTTTGAAATACAGCTCCTCATAAGGGGGTTTTAATTGATTTTGTGAGTACTTTCAATTAAAACACCAGTAGAGAAGATTGAATGCTGAAATAATTTCTTTAGTTGAACAGTATCTTAGAATTATTTATACAGTAGGGTGCTATTAGAGGTACTTCTTCCATAGTGGTTCAATACCCAGTATGGGTGACTTCACAGGCATTATGACAGTGTGCAAAGGCCCTGTCCCCACTGGGTTCTGATGCCTTGAAATTCCTGCTAATTGCAAGCCTACACGCCATGTGCAGAATTAAGGAGTTCAGTCCCAAGGTTGCGCTCAGTCCCCAGGCTAACATAACAGTACACAGATACCCAGTACATGGCTCTCCGTACTCTATAATCAAGCAATGCTGTCAAAGAACCCAGGTCATGAAAACAGTGACTGCTTGCTTTAAGCATCTGCACACTTCAGAGGCTCTGTGCTCTGAATGGTGACATCCTAAACCCTCTTCCAGCTCACAGAGAAACTCCCACAGTACCACAGATGCCTACTTCCCTTACAGTCAAAGTTGCATTTGTTATGTCAACCTACCTGCATTATCTGGGCCAGGGTACAAGTCTTCACTCTTTTCCCTATTCTTCAGTCAGCAGTCTTATTGCTCACTGTCCAATTATTATGAGATCCCAAGCTTTCTACCTTGGATTAAGTAAGTATTGCCACAAAATTGTCACTCTGTGTGCGCAGTTATTAACCTCTGTATACATTTTTCTTTTTGAAGGACAGACTCAGAGCACTGTAATCTGGAAATCGCAAATTAACTGTCAGTTATTTTACTAAGCCTATCAAAGCTGGTACCGTACATGTCATAATTCTAGGAGCCATAGCAAATCTTCTAAGGAGAATTGAACATAGCAATGAAAAATCAATGAATACAATAAGAATATGGGATGCTAAGAGATTTAACAATTTACAATGAGAATAGGATGTACCAAATCCACACCTACATGAGTTTCACTTAGATCTCACAGGGTTATCTGTTCTCCCATGCTTGTTACATGTTCTTTTCAGAACTCGTTTGCACTAGATTTGAACGTGTTAATTGCCCTATGCAATCTCAAATAATACAGAATCAATCTATTATTGCAATAATCTTTGTCCTAGTTAGCTGTTGTTAGATATTCCCACAACTTCTCATCAAACACATTAGAAAAGTTATGTTCAATGACACATAATAATGGCCTATTTTCCTTTAAAGAGAAAAAAGTTATTTTATTTTGTGTGTACTTCTCATTTTCAAGCAATTCATTTAATTGATTGTAATTCCAATCACATCCCAAGAAGAGTGGATCTTGATGCCACTACATTTGATTCAAGATGGTTTTGGAGGATTGATTCCTCCAATCCAACAGCAGAAGCCAAGAACCTTTTAAAAGTGCCACAAGTGTCTTCTGCCAGGTGCCATCCAGACTTAGGAGTCCTTTGGCTTCTGGTTTATGAGAAGTTAAATTTGACTTGAAGGTTGCTGTATTTATCAAACTCAGAAACAGTGTTTAGTTATTAGACTTCATTTTGCAACCTCAAGTCCACTGTTCTGAGTGAAAGTAAGAAAGCTCTCTGCATCAGATGGTTCAGATCAGTATTCAAAGATGATCATAATATCATTACAGCAGAAATCTCAGAAATTAAGTAACTTTCTAAAATACTATGAATCAACTTATCTTGTTTTTCCTTCTAATGTATTACAAGAGGCCTAAGGTCTGTATTAATCTATCAGTTATCATCATCATCATACTTGTCTTAGTGTTCATTAGTAAATGATGATTTTCATGCAATGATAACAGGAGCAATCTTCTTGATCTAGCCTTGCTAAATCAAGATAATTGCGATTCCCTTTGAACAACATGACAGCAGCCCTGCATAAGCACACATTCTCTTTTTCTCCCTCTGTCTCACATACAAGCCATAAAGGGACAGAAAAAAAACCATTTTCTTTTTAGTAGTCATTTACTCAGTGCATTTGCAAGTCTGTAGAGGCAATGGACTGATCCAAGGTAAAATCGCATTTTCTCTGATTGAAACATTTGTCTTTTTCCCTGTAGTTATATGTTATTGACCATCCTCTGCTTGTTGTAAAATTTTGATTTGTGGCACACTTGAGTGGAACTTTTCACATGTGGCTGTATATTGCTGGAAAAGAGGCCTCAAAAGAACTTATTAATTTTTTCTTTACCAGTGGACAGTCTGTTCATGATTATTCTCTGAAGATCAAACATATATTTTATAGAGATACTGGAGGTCAGAGGTCAGGGAGGAGTCAGTTGATGGACAAGAGTTTTACTTGGTACACACAAAACAAATATTTGGAAGATTTTAAATAGTGTATTATACAATGTTAGATAGCAACATTTACAAAAGAAGAACTGTGGCTTTTTTTTCTTTAAAGTATGTAATGTTTAGTTCTTTCAGAAATAAATATAGCCAGCAAGAGGTCTCCTGGGTTGCTTCTTTTCTTGTAACAGGCAACTACTTTAAAAGTAGTAAGATCATCTCAAAATAACCTTCAAATTTCCAAACTGAATTTGCTCCTAGTCACTTTATATCCATTTTTCAATACTTTTAATAATTGAGGAGTCTATCTACTCAGTACAAAAGTGTTTATTCATTCTTTGTTGTGCTGTGTCGAATAAACCAATTGGACATTGAGCTACTGAATTTCACATGGATTCTTTAAATCTAACCTTCAAAATTATGCATTTTAATATGTGCCCCATTACAATCCTGCTGTATAGTGGCCTATAGACTTTGGCTCACCAACTTCATGTGCCACGGAGCTTACATTTTTGACTGATAGTACCAAGAATTTAGTTTTGAAGGTCACTTTTAGCAGTGCAATATAACCACTAATATGGATTACATTAAGTCAGTGAAGTTAATCAGGGCATTTAATACCACTACTAGTAAATGAACATATACAAGAACAGTTGCTCTGTGGAAAAACTCATGACAGTGACAATAATAGTGTAAATGCAACATACTAATGCAACCACTACTTCAAATTAATACAATTCCCAAAACTGTGCATAACATCTCTGATAAAACCTTAAGTAATTTCAGAAGTTTCCGTAACCAGTGAATACTGTCTGACACACAATAAAAGACTACTTTGGGGTATACTCATTTTGTCTCAAATTTCACATATACCAAGATTTATGAAAATAATTATCTGATACTGTATAAAAACTGGGTTGTCTTAGCCAGATACCAGATATTTTAACTGATCTCCTGAGTAAAATAGAATGACATGTTATTAAAGATTTTAAAGATGGATGGTTTAAGTTTCTAGCAGAAACATAGGGTACAAAAAAAAAGTCTTCATATAGAATATTATAGGATTACATATGGTTTAGTCAATAAAACATAGGATTAAATATAAGAAAAGGCCAAATACTTAAGTTCCTTCAAAAGGACCTAATGTAGTAATCTCTCCTCTTCACATTTTAGGCCCTCAGGCATTATTTCAGTTTTCATCTATCTGGAGAAATACCATAAAGAATGTCAAGATTTAACCTTATTTCCAAAGCAGACATACAAATCTAATACTAATGTTTGTATATGAAACAAAAGCATTGCACAAAAAAGTTTCAGAAAATGCACACTTTGGGAAGTTCTCCATAACTCAATATAAAATACACATGCACAGCTGTGGATATTTCACTCTGGGTCCTTTTTAGCAGAAAGAAAGCTTCAGAAAGTGAAGATACTCTCAACAGGTTCACCATGTATAATCAGAATAACATGCAAATTTAAGAAGGATTTTGTAATTACTGGTACTACATTTCTGGAAATCTAATCATTCTAAAGACATTTCATTCTTTAAAAACAGTCTCAGTAGAACACACAAAAGTTAGAAGTATCACAGTGAAGGAACATGTTTTATTAAACTATTTTGCAATACTGTTTTATTCCATGAGCTGGAGGTACAGATTGCTTTGGCAGCAACTGAAAGCAACTCAATTATATATTTACAACAATATTTACCATCAAATTCTCTGTTGCTCAACTGAGTTCTGTTTAGAAGCACTATTGCTTTCTTTCTTTCAATAGGCATCAGAATGACATGCAATTTGATTGCTGCCTGCTATCTTTTATACCAAAGTCAAAGATGTTGAAACTGAGATGAAGAGTGGCTGAATTGACAAAGGCCTTGTATTTCACAGTTATATATTCTTATTTTAATTTTAGAATAACTCTATAGGTAGAACATGTTTGGTCTCTAATCCACAAGGGAGGATGGAACAGTCTTTTCAAAACCTTCCTCAATTGCCTGCAAAGACAGGACTGTTCTGTGAGAAATAATTTTCCTGATGTTTATATCTACAGTCAGCAAGAAGTATGGGGACTTCACAACAAATTTGTGTCTTGCCCGTCCGTAATGTTTGGTAGGAATTTAAGCTATCATGTCATTATACCTGTATTGCATTCCCATGGGATACCTTAATACCTTCTCACTCCATAACGTGATCTTCCACAAAAGTTTTTGTGACTGATTTAACATGTGCCCCCTAACAGAACTGTCTTTTCACTTAACCATTTCCCACAGACTGCTTCTTCCGTATCTTGTTCATTGTGCTCTCTAGTTTCAGATTTTTGTAAGGTAGAGCCTAGAACTCTTCCAGGTTCTGGTCACAATGGCCATGAAGAGTAAGAGGCCAACACCCTCTAGCTCTGTGCAACTCACAGCATCTTTGGTCTTTACCTAGGTATTTTACATAGCAAAATCACAAATCACTTGCTATTTGGCATCAACTGCCTTTTTTATTTCTTCACAGCTCTGTCGATTCTGTAGAAAGAGAGAAGGTGGCTTCTTAGACTCGTGCAACAAGCAATCCAGGTGAAAAAGCTCAATAGTAAAGAAGACATGCTGTGCAGTAAGAATAAGTATTTCAGAGACAGAGACTGAAGTACATTTTGCAAGTATTAGTGATTAGGATCAGAAGAATCTTTCAGATTATGCCAAAAATGCTTGCAAATTTATTTATTTTGAGCCTTGAAATGTTTTGTGTGAATCTGCTTGGATTTAACAAAAGCCAAGAAAGAGTCCATATGGGTTCCATTGTGATGATTCAATGCACTGATGGAAAATGCATGCTCCCACGTCTTCTAGCCTTTGGTATGCCAGGTAAACTCATGTAAAACTAAGGACCTCGCCTTTCAGAAAATCTCTGCTTTTTGTTTATTTTAATGTTGAACCCTAAACTGGTGTAGAAACTCTGTGGCTTCCTTGCAGATACCACTTCCACCATATATAGAGGAATTTCCACTTCCTGGGTAATAAAGGAAAAGCCAGTTGCTTACTGATCAAAAGCCTGTTTTTTCAGTCATCTCTGCTAACGAAAGCAAATAAAGTGGCAATGATTTGTGCTAGCAAGGTACATTACTGGTAAAAGATTTGTCAGAATGTCTCAGTCCTCATAGAAATGTGGAATGCTTAGAAGCATGATAATTCAGCTAGACACAAACTGGATGACCTCACATCAATGATTCTTATGCTCATTTTGTACCCGGTGAAAAGCTGATCAGCAGTGAGTTTTATTTTGTGTTTAGGGTTGAAAGGTACCTAAGAAAACCAATGAGTTGTGAACTCTAAAACCAGCCTTTTGAACCTCCTTTATTTCTGTGTCTTCTGCTCTTCCTCCTAAATTGTTTTAGATACATCTCACTAGTGTTCATTTGGTACTAGTCAAAGAATACAGAACATTACATAACATAAAACAATTGCAACAATGATTATTTCATTTTGCTGCATAAGCTGTAGCAGTATCCACTATTTCAAGGAGATGTGCATACAGTCATACCTCTAGTGGGTTCTCTTTTAATAAGAAAGCATCAACATTAAGTTTTCTATATGAAATCACAGACTGGGCAATGCAGCTGGACCTCACTCTAACACTTTGTGTGTTCTACAAGATCTAGAAACTAAGGATTCACACCTTCTCTGTTTAAACAACAATAATTAATCTGCAGGATTTGAAAATTGTGTAGCAGAAGGTGCAAATGACAGCCATTAATGTTCTTATCCCCCAGTGGGATGGGGGAGAAAATTGGAAGGATAGAAGGGACATTAACCCATTAATTGAGATAAAGATAGTTCAAGAGGCAAAGCAAGAGCTGCACACTTTTTTTTCTTTTCCTCAGCTCTGGGTTAATCAGCAACTTGTTGCAATGTATTTGCATGCAAAACTATTTCAAACCAGAACTTGGACACACTGTCAGATTAGTTGCATCTGTCATTGTGGCTGGAAAATGCAGTAAGTGAAAGTTTCTACTATGGCTTCTATCAAAACAGTATATCAGGCTTAAAAGGATGGTGTGGTTTACAGTAAATATATATACATACATCTGTCTCTACCTACCCACCTGAGTATTGCATGTCCTTCTATTATGCTCTCCTTTGGAAAGATTCTCTGTTCAAAGTAGAACTCAGGCTCTGAATGTTCCTAATGTTTTATATGACAACAAAACTGTCTGTTTAAATGAAACATGAAGAAACATTCACAGCAGGAGATTGCTGTGAAACACTGATGTATTCATCTGACATCTTCAGATATGTTGCCTGGGGTTACATCCAAACACTTCCCACAGAGTTGTATTGAGTGATTGCTTCTGTGTGACAAAACAGAGTTAACATTCAAAATGCACATAATTATATCTCTATTATCTTCTGCTTTCAAGTAAGTGTAAGAGGAAGGCTCATAATGATGCTGCAAATCAATGGAAAATTCAAGGAAATCTTTACAGTAGAAAATAGAAATCAAAGTAAAGTAATTAATAACTCAGCTTCTTACCCATAAAATTGTTGAAAAGTAGAAAGAATAAGGACAGAGCAGGAGTTTGACTATCTCTTAACACAATGGGTAGAATAAGCATATTTCTTCCTATGTTATCATCTACAGCAGTAAGCCTTTCAATGTGTTAGCATTCAATCTCTACTGATATCTTTCTTTGTACCGTTTGCTGGTATATCCTGGAATTTGACTGATACCTTGAGGATTGGAGCCACATCTCTGACACCTGTTTTCAAACATTTGATGTGAGTATCTATGTTTAGTGTCTTGCAGTTTGCTCAATCGTTAGGTAATATTTTTGTAGCAATTTCAGTTTCAAAGAAAATTATATCTGTCTATCTATATGACATTAGGCATAACCTGATACATAGATAGTATATGTTTTAAGCCATGTAAACCCGTGCAACCCACTATCTCATAAGAACGTCATCCTAGTTCTTCTAAGTTTCTTTTGCCTTTGCTGGGTACTTCTATATATTTCTCAGTGCATTCAAAAAGTAAGCCTTTAAATAAGTCAAGGAATAAAACCTGGGGCTTTAGCTGTCCTTGAAACCCCTCATGATATGAAGCCCCCGCAAACTTTGTTTTCTTTAGAGGTGGAAATGTATCCAAACAATACATATCTGTTTATCAGTCTCTAAAACTATTAAAATAAAATGTGGTCTTGATTAATGAGGGCTACAACATTTCCCATTAGTACAAAATATGAGTGTTGGATAATGTTGTAAGAAATAAAAAATAATTAGCACTAATGGGATATTATTTGAGAAAGTAGTGTTTGCCTCAGCTTGGGGAAAAAAAAATTAAAAAAACCCAGACAGTTTATAAATTGGATATAGATGAACACAAAAAGTATCTAAAACTCCACCTGAAATTTTTAAAAATATCTTGGTAAGTTTAGTATATGCTGTCTAAAAGTGTTCTACCAAGAGCTGTGGTTTCATAAATAAACATCTGCACAAATTGATAGACTGATGGATACCTGGCAACTCCTTGTATGTGACAGAAAAGTAATGAGGACTATGTATACACTTCTGAAAACTGAGGAAACAGGCATTGTTTGATAAAAGAGAATTGCTGGTGACAAAAAATTAAACATCTGGTTTGAATCCCTGAGTATCTGATGCATTAGCATTTCCAACAAGATCAAAAAGGGGAATGGAATGATGAATTTTTGTACTGTATTTATGTTTTGAGAGCATTAGTCTGGTTGCTAGCGATAGACTAGAAAGTGTTGCTTTGCTTCCCTCTGAAACACACGTGATGACGAAAACTAGAGGTATGTTGTAAGGCAGCACAAAGTGGAATTATAACCTCTGATCTCACACCTCCTGCATACTCAAGACTAATCCATTCACTAATGGGCAGGAAATAGCAAGGAATTTTCCCCACAGGTCAAGCCCTATGAAACCTCCTTTGGGGAATGTTAAGGGAGTCTGTTTCTTAGGAGTGAGGAGTCATTATTGCAGGGTCCAGATACCTAAGATTGCTTGACTCTCTTCCAACAATAATTGCCACCTGCATGTGGACCTATGGATCCATTGATGTTTGAGGTGCATAGGTGAGCCTGTGGAGATTTCTGGATTGTGCATCTGAATATGACAGCTGTCTGTGAGAGGAATGGACTCTGCAGTCCCTGTCAATATCACTTCCTTCTCTTCCACCTGTGAAATGGATCTATGACTCTCTGCTGCTGAACTTGGCTGATTAATTTCTAGAAGCAGTCTACTATGAGGGAGACAGGTTGAGCTTGGAGTAGGCATAAGGAAGTTCTAGGAGGGTCTTAAATCTTGTGCTTTGCTCCAAATTTTTTATTTCCTGCATGTATTTTTATTCATTCCAGTGAATTTAGTAGCCCATACTAGCTGGAAAGTGTAAGAGTGAGCAGTTCCTACCACAGATCCAGGCCTATTCAGCTGTAGACCAGGAGCCTCAGAGAGATGTGATGCAGCCAGTATATCTCAGGGAGATATTCTCAGCTGAATCAAACCTTGCAATTCACACTTCTTGAATGTGAGACAAACAGATGGCCCCCTCCCAAATATACACAACTCCCTTGTACATAGTTAGTATTCTAATTTATACAGGGAAAAGCAAAAGGAAAAGTCCAAATCTTAGAGAGCACATCTCTAAAGACCCAAAGCCTGATAACAGATCATTTGCCTTGCACACAAAGAAGAGAAAGGACCAGCTGCTCCCCCAGCCTACTTAACGCATGTCTAGTCTTTTAAATATAATATGATGCCCTCTGTCTTTATTCCCTGCTTTCACTGGTCAAAGATCTAGTTTTGCTGTATGTTCCCCACACTTCCCTCCAGCCTGCTGTATCCCTTAGCTCCTTATCAAAAATGTATAGGCACCTAAATAATTGCAAATAGCTCACACTTCCTATGGCTATCTCTAGACAAAACAGCCTTGCTTTAAGCACTGCTTTAATCACCACCAGTGAGGCTTCAGGAAACTTGATTTATGATGCAACTTTTGCATCATAAATTTGCATTGAGTTTTATCAGTGCCCATTCTCTGGCTAAAATTGTTGAACAGTAGTGTGCATGTGACTGAGAGCACCAAGAGGACTCCACCTTTAGAAAGTGATGTTTGGCCCAAATGCAAGCATGCTGATATTGTGTTATAATCTGGTTTGTGCTCTGTATAGAATCTGTTATTCAATACCCTGCAGAGTCAATCAACAGAGAAATTTCTGGTATTCTTCTCTTGATACAAAGCCTTGCATTTCTATGCCAACACCAAAGTTAGTGTGCCTGCAAGGATCACGGCTATAATCATTATGTATTGAAGTAGCAGTCTGTTCTGCCTCTATGTACAAATATTTAGTGATGTGGTTTTCTCTCTTCTCCCTTTCTGAAGCAGGAAAACGGTGTTTGCACAAAACCAAACAGAATCTAAATTTATTCTATTTCACCAGTGGAAACAGTTATAAAACAATGGTAGAACTCCATCACAGGATGAATGGCAAGCACTGCTTGCAACTTGGATGTAGCTCTAGGAAGCAATTAATTAACACCTTCATCTTCCTTTTAATTTATTCATATATTTGCATTTCAATAATATTAAATCTTAAATCATTATGTTACTTAAGCCTGTTGAAATTCTCTAATATTGAACTAGCTCATCTTTCAGCAGATCTCCTCTGTTATGAATACCTGTTTTCAGTCTTTCTTCTGTAGCTGAGCTGCTGTACCGCAAGGCAATGAAAATACTCTCTAGCCCCTTTGACCTGGCACCTCACAAGGTCTAACTCCTCAATTAGTGAACAAATGCTATGTTAAAAGTAAATCACACTTTTTCTACATCCACTCTCACGGCTTTACTATATTTCAGTTTTATAATAACGTAAACAAGAAAAGAGCCTGGCTAACTACAACAATCTATATGAATAGCAAGTAAAGTTAAAGACAGTTCTAACAAACATGAAACAGTTACCTGAGAAATTAAAATCCTACTTTTAGGTTGTAAGCTTTGCAAATCACACTAGTAGTCTATATGTTTCAAGTCCATAAGTTTCAAGGATGCAATGCATTAGTGAGCTCTGTCCACAAGTTAATGTGAACCTGGTAAGTCTTTCCAGCATCTTGGCAAAAATCCATGTCTGCTTCAGACTTTTGCTGCTATTATCTTGACATCTTTGCTGCCCCCCAAGAAATGGACGGAATCACTATCTTTGCAACAGCATATATAAATATAATTTTATATTTTCTTAATGGAAACACAGGGTCATATTTTGCAGTATTTGCTAGAAACAAATTACTAAAATGAGGGGATTTTTAATTGAGTTAAGAATAATCCTAGGTTTGTGAAACATTCTTTCCTACATTCTATGAGCAGTGAACTTCCCTGCAGGACTTACCTAAGAGATTGAAGCTGTAGCACTGACTTGGATTCTGTTCTCCCACTGTGCCACTGCAGAATGACTAGGCACATGACTTTCACAGAGGGTCCATACAAGTTTGATAATCTTTCTGCTTCTTCGCCAGTTTGGGATCTCAACTAGAAGAACACTGTACTAACAAAAGAGAAATGGAAAAATGGAATAAAGTACAAAAATTTACTGAAATTACTTTTACCAAAAAATAGAAAGAAGCAATCTCTGTATATGGTAAGAAACCTGATCGTGATTCAGAAATCACTTCAGTTTTTAATTATAAGATGACAGACTAACTTGTAACAAACGCTTTCTCTTAGTTTTTCCTGCTTTTCAAAATAAATATGAGTTCTTATAGTATCTTTGAATATGTTAAGCAAACAATTAGCTTATTTGGAGAGTATTTACAGGTGGTTGATGTTTGCAAAGTTTGTTTTACTACCTGTCTTTGAACGTATAGAAACATGACAGCATTTCTTTTGCCTATGTGAGAATTATGCAACATGTCCTACTGAGAATATAAAAAATTTAAGATTATTTTAAAATATTTAAAATTCAAGAGTGAAATTGTAATTAGTTTTCCAAACTTCAGATATGGCTTTATTGTTATCCAAATCTACAGGAAAATAGACTTTTTTTTTTTTAACTGAAAGGTAAAGACATTTTTCCAGCAACTTTAAATTTCTACAAGGTAAAAGCACAGTTAATATATAATGGAGATGTAATGCACATTTAACAGTACTTTTCAGTCAGCATAGTACTGTGATATGAATAAACTTTACTATTATCAGCAATTAATTTAATTTGTGGCAATAAGTATAGTTACAGGTAAGCAAATATAAATTTGAGACAAGAACAAATGACAGAATCATAGTGTAATTTAAACCAACAGAGGCTTCTGGAGTCATATGGTCCACCTCTGAGCTCACAGAATGGCTAAATTTAAAGTCGCATCAGGTGGTTCAGACCTATATTTCTCATTTTTGAGGGCTGTTACACTGCTGTAGTTGCACCAATTACATGTATTAGTACTGAGACTGTGGAATGGAGCTCAGTCAGCCATATACACAAGGTTATATGATTTTTGGGTCAAACATTATCATAAGTCAACACAGGAATACAAGTAAACAACCCACATCAACTGATGGAGGCTACTCAAACAGGGGGGTTGGAACTCGATCTTTGAGGTCCTTTCCAACTCTAAATGCTCTATGATACTATAAACAGTGCTGTCAGCAACAGTAAGCAATGAACAGCGTGTCAGCTTTTATATATTTTTTGAACACAGCATTAAAAAGTCTAGTACCACCAGTTTTCAATCTCAGCCAGAACCACAGCAATAGATGGTTCTTCCTGAAGAGGTATTGCAGCAGATCAAGTCCTGCCAGTTGCAATCTAGAGACTGAAAGAATTTGGCATTACTGCAAGCTGTAATGCTAAGCAGTGTGGGAAAAAGGGAAGCAAACCTGGGATACACCTGTAATGCAACAATAAGTTCTGATTATGGCTTGGTGGAGTTATCCAAGCTAGCATTGATTTAGCTACATCAGATAGTAGCTGCAGTAGAAATAACTCATGGACTACAAATGTTTTGTTGGACCTTCACATTTCCTAGTACAATATGAAAGCTATTCTTTTAATGCTCTCTAATGTGAAACAGTGAGCTCTTTGCTCAGCCAACTGGGGATGTGTGTTTCTTGGTCTGGTGGTAGTGAGACCAAATGTGAATGTTAGTCACTGCTGCAAAATTGGCAACTTCAAAGCTAGATTTAACTGCAATTTATTTTATTAAGAAAATTATCTGGCTCAACCAGAAGGTGCAGTGCAATGTATTGTTGATTATCTTATATATGTATATAATTCTTTGCTCGTGGATCTAGTAGTATAGTTCCATAATCATCCACTGACCCTATTTTAAAACTTGAAGTCACTACCATTTATGTTTTAGGAAAGCTCTGGGGAAAGAAAAAAAATATATATATACCTGCAGTTTTCTTTCCCTGAAATATAGGTCACATGCTAAAATTAAAGTTAATTTAAAATCCAAATTATCCACTGCTGGATTGTTCCCTTTTTTACGTATTTGAATCCTCTATTCTAGAGAAAATTTATTTCTAAGCCTTCATCAAATTTGCCCAAAAAGTAGGGTTTTTTTCCACTGCCTATCTATAAGGTAATCAATGCTGTATTCGAAGGTCATTTAAAAAAATTAACTAGGAACAGTCAGCAACTTTATGAATTGGCAATACCATGGCTTTACTCAACACATCTTGATGAATAATTCAACCTCATCATACAAGCAGCACAATGAATTTCAAGAGTAATAGTAGTGAATAAACAAAGATTATTAAGATGTTATCACACAGAAAAGGTGCAGAGAGCCCACTGGTACGATGAACAAGAGCCAATCCATTTCAGCACAAGACTGAAGTCACCTCTGATATTCATGGAGATTAAACACAGGCACCAGAGGTGGGACATCACTACACCTCTAAGTCTTCTGAGGAGCAGTGTAATGTAGACTCACATCGAGGTTTCCTTTTTGCTGGACCACTAAGATTCTGGCTGTGCAGGACTTTAGCAATAATCTTGTCTAGCACCAGAAGTAGTTTATGTAAGAGAAGCACACCTAATGATTAAAGGGAGCTAGACTGTTCTTTTTGGGTACTATCAAAAACACAAACGAAGCATGCTTGCTTTGATCTCTTTATAAATTCATTAACGATGGCATTCAAATCTGTCTCTCCTTCCCCAGTATCCCCAAACCAGTGAAACAGAAGGAGAAATGAAACCCATCTTTCCTTTGTTCCATCTGTCAGACAAGAAGATTACAAGTGGAATTTACTATCCTCACTAACCACCTCTGAAAGTTTCTTCACTTTACTCTTAAAAAAAAAAAATCCCAACTAAAATATGGTGTGACCTTGGCTTAAATTTACTAAAAGCTTGGGGTGTGACAGAAGAAAATATTTTTATCATATTCACTATTTTTCAAGGGAGAAAATTCCAGTTGGCATAATAGGCAAGTTCATTTGATTCTTAAATCCAAACTAAAATTAGTAGCAGCATAAGTATTCTCAGGTCTCAGATCTTTGCCTTTTGTTATGTCCTGAAACAGCAAATTAATTCAATTAGTTGGGATAGGCCATGCGCATTTAATGTGGCAATTTGAAATGGGAGTACTACTTTTTAGCCTTGAGAATTCTAATGACATCATTAAGGTTGTTTATAGAAATCTCTAGAATTAAATGGTTGCTATTAAACGTCATCATCTGAGATGAAAGCTGAATGACTCCTGGGTCTGATAAGAGGAAACAGTCTTTCATTTCTAGATCATTGGTTTGAATTCAAGCCAGGATCACAACAATAGAGAAGTTATCAACAAAAGACAGGCAGCATGCTCTAAGAAAGTAGTTTATGGTGTCAGGCACTTTTGTGGGGTGTGGGTACCTTCCTAGAAGTGTTTTGTATGCAATACTGCTCTACAAGGACATGGAAATCAAGCTACTGTCTAGCTGAGAGTACAGTCTCTTCTCTGCAGGGAAATCTTAGTTCCAAGTATCATCAAATATCCGGCTTCCACCAAAATTAATTTTATAAAACAGAAAGTATGGCCTCTACAATGCAAGTTGTTCTTCTGAGAAAAATAATTACCAACTACAGAGAAAAACTTTGTGATGAGGGGAATCCTGCGGAACATCCCCACGTGTACGATCCCAATAAGGAACCTAATACTAACTCATAGACACGACCTCCTTGTTTGACCTTACACGTGCCTGATCACTTTCCTGGAGTCCACAGAGCTATGGCTGACCCTGGTTACTGTCTCTGGACATGATCCTCACCACATCTGTGGCTTGGTGACTCAACTTCCCTGTTTGATCTCAGGCCTCCCTCATCACTGCAGACTTGTCATGTGATCTGGACTTGTAGCTGGATATGGTGACTGTCACCAGATCTATTCTGCTTACCCTGATCAGACCTATGGGACCACTCCCTTGCTTCACAGAAGCTTCATGGTTGGAAGGGACTTTTGAGATTGAGTCCAACCACATACGCACACCAAAATACCCCTAAAAACCACCCATACAACCAAGAAAAACCCCACAAGACAAATCACCCAACCCAACAATCTCAGTAACTAGAGCATGCCCTGAAGTGCCTGATCTACACATTTCTTAAATACCTCCAGAGTTTGTGACTCCACCACCTTTCTGGGCAGGCCGTTCCAGTGCCTGACCACCCTCTCAGTGAAGTAATTCTTCCTAATATCTAATCTAAGCCTCCCCAGTGGCAACTTCATACCATTTCCTCTGGTCATGTCATTATTCACTTGGGAGAAGAGGCCAACACTCACTTCTCTACAACCTTCTTTCAGGTAGCTGTAGAGGGCAATGAGGTCTCCCTTAGCTTCTTCTTCTCTAAACTAAACATCCATAGCTCCCTCAGCGTCTCCTCATATGAATCGTTCTCCAGACCCCTCACCAGCCTGGTGGCTCTCTTCTGGACACACTCCAGCACTTCATTGGCCTTCTTGTAGTGAGGGGCCCAGAACTGAACACAGTACTGGAGGTGAGGTCTCACCAGTGCTGAGTTCGGAGGCACCATCACTCCCCTACTCCTGCTGGCCAGGCTATTCCTGATACAAGCCAGGATGCTGTTGGCCTTCTTGGCCACCTGGGCACACCGCTGGCTCATGCATGTTAAGCTGGCTGTCCATCAATACCCCCAAGTCCTTTTCTTCTAGGCAGCTTTCCTGTCACTCTTCCCAGAGCCTGTAGCATTGCCTGGGGTTGTTGTGACAAAAATGCAGGACCTGGCACTTGGCCCTGTCAAGCCTCATACAATTGGCCTTGGCCCATTGATTCAGCCACCCCAAAGCCCTGAAATCTCTCTTCATTGCCCTCAGGCTTCTTCTCTGTAGCTCATGATTGTCTGCCTATAAGACCAATAGGGATAATACTCTGAGGGCTGTATCAGGCCAGGAAGCCTCCTGGTTATATCTGTAACACAGGCCCCGGGGAGGCAGCAGACCCGCCTGTGGGAGGGCTCCAGCCCGCATATACAGTCCTCAGCTCCCCTCAGACTGGAACCACCTATATCTACTGCCCTTCTCTTGCTCATCACAGAAACAGTATTAATATGTGAAGCTGCTTCAACAGTTGCCCAGATGAGGCTTTATCATTATCCTCAAATCCCCCATCATCTACCTCCAGAGTACCCGTTCTGTACAGGCACCCGGGAAGGAAGGAGAGGTCCAGAGGGGACTCTCCTGCTGCCCCAAGCAGGTACTCACTTCCACACTCCACCACATTCTCCTAGCTGTCCTCCTTCTGCCTGGTGACAAGAAAGCAGGGGATCCTCTACCTGCTGTGGAGCCTCCACCTGCTCCTCTTCCCCTAAGCACGCCAGAGCGTAGCTCCACTAACCAGTTCCCTTTTCACATTCCCAAATGGTCCCCAGCCTTCCCGCTCCCTCCTTAAGCTCAGCCACCAGGCCGAGCAGATGGCTTACCTGCCCACAGCAGGCTGTCAGCGACCAGCACTCCACACCGCCCATCGTTTGGCGATCCCCGCTGCGGATCAGCTTCGCTCGCTCCGCTCCTTTCGGCTGCAGCCGGCGCCAGGGGCTGCTCTTACCGCCTTTAAACCTCCGCGCGGCTCCTGGCCACGCCCCCCCCGCGCCTGATTGGCTGCCGCGGAGCTGCAGGTGCAGCCCGAAGGGACTCGAGCCTGTGAAGGACCCAGGAAATGAGTAAGAAGGAAGGAGCAGCAGAAAAAAGGAGTAAGAAATCACTGTTTGAGTTGTCTTTGTTTCTCAGTACCTGAATCAGTAATAAAATGTTATGCTATTTGGCAACAAAAAAAAACCCACTGAAATTCCCAGAGTTGAGGTTTGCTTTGACATCCTGGCAAACTTAACGACATCGTGTTACCCAGACTTGTTCTTTAAAAAGCTTCTGCAGTATTCAGTCTCCTGAAATCCTAGTGTGAAAGGTTATAATAAGAAGAACTGCATAAAGTCCAGAAACTTCTCTTTAATGACAATGTTAAGGTATAACTAGATGAAATATTTTGCATGCAGGAGAGGTGAGCGAAGAGGTTACCTGTTCAGAGCTTCTTTCTGGAGCTCACCTCTCAGTTCTGCTTGTTTAACTCTTGGTCTAACCAGTCTCTAGCCTGGTTGCGTGAGACACAACAAATCCCTACCATACGCATTTAAAAATATGTGACTACCAAGCCTTTAAAGATCAAGACTATCCCCTGAAGGAATAACTGGCAAAAAGTCTCATTTTGTTACAACACTAGTATGTGTTCTAGAAAAATGAGTGGATGACAAACAATTCCACAATATTGTTACTAAAGGTCAAATCTCTTCACATAGTTTGGTACTTTTAAGCTCTGACATGCCGTTTCTAAAAATACAATATTTTTATTCAAGTGATTATTTATAGAATTAGGCTTTAATTTTTGGCATAAACATTAAGAAATTATTGTTTATATGAAGAGTTCTGCATTTATGATTCTGAACAATTAGCTGAACAAATGGGACTGAGCTAGATTAAACTGTTAAATCGTGTGCTAGCTGTTCCCAGGGAGACTTTTAAAGTGCATAGTATGTCCTTGCTTACGTTTTTAACAGTTTCTCTGAGTTACAGCATGCTAATACAGCCTACACAGCTTCATTCTTAGATTGCCACAGCCTCTGAAAAGACTGTATGGGTTAATTATTTTATTTCTCTTCACAAAGTACTTCCATTGCGATGTTATTTAAACTTTTTTTCTTCTTCCAGCGCAGTGCTAAAAAATTGCAGTAGTTATAAATCCTTCACAATGGCTTTTCAAGCTGGAAATGCCAAGGTGCATTCACCGTTTACTTCAAGAGGCTTGCTCATGGCAGCTATTACAAATGAGGTGAAATATATATCAATGTCATGCAGCATTATTCTGACTTATCACTGCAGCTATCTTTATAAATAACCTTTACAACATCAGAAATACAAACTTTTACTATTTCTACTATTTAAAAACTTATTTTGTTTTCAAACTTCCTTGCCCAAATAAAAATTTCAAATGCCATTTCAAGAAATTGCTGGCAACCTTTAATTGCAAACAAAGGTTGTGTATACACTATGGCCTGGAAGCAAATGCAAACACACAACTCCTAGTTATTCACACTGTTAGGTTGCTCCTGGCTCCTACTCTGAAGTGATCTAACCAGCTCCTTGTGGAACCAAGGAGTTGTGGGTAAAGGAACTTCAGAAATCACACCTTATAGGTGGCAGGGTTTAGACTGCCCAGGTTTAGCTTGCACTTGGCACAGTCCTCTAAATGTGTGCCAGCAGGCCTTCCATGCTTATTTGCCCTCACACCATGCTCCAGTAAGTGTGGTACCACTCCAGCATCACATTGTTCAAAACCCAGTACTTTGAGACATTGGATAACATCCAGCTGTGAATAGAAGCTGTGTGGGGAGCTGAAGGGACTGTGGCTGAGAATTCTACCCATGGACAAGTTGCCCAAGACCTTTATGGGTTGTCATACAGGTTTGCCATGTGATTGTACACCACTTCTCAGAGCACTATGCAGAGCTGCTCTAGTTAAAAGATGAATTCAGTTACACCAGGGTTTTTGCAAGACTACACAGTCAAACATGGAGCAATACCAAAACAGCTCCCATTTTGTAAGGAGTAGTTCAGCTGCCAGGGTACCAACTCTGCCTCCTGAATTGCTTCAGTTCCAGCCTAAAGCTTTTCAGCTCCCCAGTTTTGTGACCCTCCTGGAGCTACTGGCATAGCATCACTGAGGCAATCCCTGCCTGCCCCAGCTGGCCCTGCTTTGAGCAGGGGGCTTGGCCTCAGTGATCTCCAAGGATCCCTCCTAAAGTCAATGGTGCTGTGATTTGAGATCAGCATTGGAGCGGCAACTCAGCTGACAGACGTTGTGGTGGTTGTTATAGGACATTAGGAATGCAGCTTCCTCTGACAGGCTGTGGGACCCAGGACTTCCTCCTTCCCAAACTGAGCAAGTGCAGGCTGAGAACCCCTGTGGTCTCTGCCTTGTTTCCACCTTCTTATCAGTTACAAGGTTCAGCTTGACCCTCACCAAGACACTGCCTGACTAGATTTTTCAATGGTCTATCACTGAGCAGTTCTGGTTTTCATTAGTGTCTCTGTTAGCACCTACCCATCAGATCTGTGTATCTGGGTGCTCAATTTATCACCTTTCGTGTTATTTATTATTTAAATTATTATGAATAGCTCTTAACCAGGTAGCACAATGAAGCCCATGTTCGCACATTCCCCATACCCTTACAATTATCAATCTGCCTGAATGGCGTGCAGGTAAAGTCCAGATGCATCATATGAGATAAGAGGACTTTTTTTTCTTTACATGTCCTTTGATTTCTAGAGTGTGAATCGTACATTTTGCTACATTAAAGGGTTGTAGTATGCACTTTGTGGGGACCTGACAGACCCCCTGTATGGTCTTTCCAGACTGCTGCAATGATGAATGAACAGGTCCCTATAGTCACATAGCCACACATAGACAACTTTCATTTTTGTCTCTCTTATCTGTCCCACGTCCAACTGTGGCAGCAGTTTCAGGCTCAACATATATAAGCTGGAAGGCCCAGTCCTGCAGTAACTGGTCTATAATGAACAGCAGTAACAATCTCACACAGGTTCTGCCAAATGTAGCCAGCACTTCGTACAGTCCCGTAGATCTTGGTGTCCAGCTTCTCCTCAGCATTTAACACCTTGCAGTCAGCTGGAAATATACATGTCAGATTGCAGAGCTCAAGCTGTATTCCAAGGTTAGAAATTTCCACTTATGCTGTGCACAAGGTCTCCTCGGTGGTCTACCATGGTTTGCAGGATAACCAAGTGGTACCACTTGCAATTAGTGTTATCCTAGGAATATTGTGGGCAACATGGCTACGGTTGAATTGGCCAAAGGCTCTTACTTAGGTAAGCAACATGGATGACCTGTTCTTGTGAGAGGGGTCCTTGCCCATAGCAGGGGGTTTGGAACTTGATGATCTTTAAGGTCCCTCCCAACCTAAACCATTCTATGATTCTTTGGTCCTAGGACTTGTGAAAACATGGTCTTGGCAAAGGCTTCACAGTCTTCTGTCATGATCAAACCCTCTGTGGACTGACTGGCAAGAGGAAAGTCCACCTAGACCTTTATATTGAGCACAGCTTCTCTCTTCCTTAGGTAAATCAAGATTATCACAAGGACAGTGGCTGGTGCTGGGTCCTGGAGGTGACAGGTCCTCACAAGATGCTCAGACGGATCCTCAGAGCCCTTCCAGCCTATCCTATGTGCAGAGCAGTAGAGATTGATTTTCTAGTTCCCAGATGTTTCCCCACTGTGGGAAGACTTTTGGCCATAGTAACTCAGCGTAGCATCAGACTGGTGCTACTGACCAGGACTGGTATACCATATTTCTGGTAGCCAGCTTGGGTGTCCTGGATTTCTTGCTTGTATGGCATGCTAATGAACAGCAAGGAAATTACCAGCCTGTGAGAGTTCTGTCAATGCCCTGCAAAGGTGCAAAATCTGTCCAGCAAAATGCAGCAGTGGTCAAAGTATCAGAGCTACTAGCAGCCTTCAGAGCAACAGAAGAGGCAACAGGCAGCTTGTTTTTACTGTAGGCAGCAAAACAGACTGCCTGGCTGCACCTCTATATGGAGGTTACTGAAGCAGTCATATGTTACATAGGGAGCTCATAAGCAGTGAGCATGTTGTGTGTTGTACTAAAGAGGCATCTTGATGAGTAGGTCCCAAGCTCTTTGTGATGAGGTACAGAGAAAGATATCACTTCAAGTGCAATTCAATAGGGGCATAACACTTCCCTCTGGAGTGCTTTGGGCAATGTGGACGTGAATGAGTCCACAAGACCAGTCCTCGGGGGCAGGGAAAACTCTCGGAGTTTTTTACTGTCAGCAGCATAGACAGAAATACTGTATTTAAGATAGTAAGGAACAAAGAAATATCCCCCATTCTTTCTTTTTTTTTTTTTTTTTTTCTTTTAACCAAGCAGATCACATACTTTTTTCTTGATCAGATTGAGACACTGTGAGAAATAAAAAAAAAACCCACGGAGGTCAAAAATAAAGAAAACTAGATGAAATAATACTGTCATTATTTTTGGTCTGAAGTGCAATACCACAGTACTGTTATAAGAGGATGATTTATCTCAGTATAATACTCCCACTTGTCTTACTTTCCTGATAACAATGTTTGTTTCTCTCCATGGCTGAAGTAAACCTTCAAGGTTCTGCAAGAGTGATGTACGAAACTTCTGCTAGTCAGCAGTGGCTGCTAGTGGGGGAAATGCTAAGGAACTAGTCTTCTTCATCCACACTTTATTATCTAGGACATAATAAAACATTTCCTGGGGAAAGGAATCAGATCAAAAACAAGCAAAAGTGGGTGACAGGGAACAGATGAGAGGGTCGCTCACATTATCTGCAGTTTTTTCAGTGCTAAAACATGAAGAAGCCACATTAATGTCTATGATTAAGCAAATCAGCCTTCAGACTCTTTCCAAGTCTTGAGTTGTTTGTATTTCCACTAGCCTTGCATTAGCACTTGGGCTGTGCTGTGATGTGGTTGGGATCTGAAAGTCAAGGCCTTAAAACAAAAGCATGTGGTTAATCCCCCCCTTGCTTTTTTTTTTTTTTTGTTGATATCGCAGGGGGG
>VZRU01005200.1:639031-661541 GCA_013398155.1 Pedionomus torquatus | reverse complement strand
TTTTTTTTTTTTTTTTTTTTGAGTAAACCCAGGTGGTTTCTACTGGAACAACATCTGCCATGGAATCAGAGCTAGATTTACTGAGTTGGAGCAGGGGGAATTTGGAGGCTTTAGTCCCCTCCATCTAGAGCATATTCCTGTGTTTGCTTCCTCTCCCCCTCTTCTTCTCTCTCCTCTATTATGTTTAGACTGGAGCTATCTCCCCCATGGAAATCAGTAATTTTGCCATTGATTGTAATCATTTCCACAGGCATCCTCTGTCCTTCTCTGGCACAATAATTTCAGGATCATAGCTCTGAGCCACAGCAGGAGGTACTCTTGTGTGTTCTCTGATGAAACAAGCAAGGCAAAAACATATGTATAGGCATCTATATCTATGTGTACGTGAAACAAGAGACATAGGTCTTTCTGTTTGGCTGTGACCTTTATAAGAAGTTGATCTGAGCCATGAGCATCTCCAAACATCTCTGAGTTCTCAGGTCTTTAAAACTGAGATGTGACTTCAGTTTGAACCAGAATGTAATAGTTTGAACATATCTCTACTTTGCATAAATCTTTCAACTAAAACTAAAAGCAAAATACAGCTTTTCAGACTATAATGACAATGGCTGGTTCTCCCATACTTTTGTTTCTCAGTGGTATTGGATGAAAAAGAAAGAAAAAAAATAGTGAAAATAACTTACCTTTTTGAACACCATGTCTGGAGAAGACTGCTTAAAATGCAGCAACGGGAGAGAGCACTTTGATTTGTGGCACTGTTTCAGACTTTTATATTCACAAATTGAGTGAAAAATTATGCTCTTCCTTTTGCAAGGTTCTATTCTTTTAACCTCTGACATGCCAATACGAATAATGTTAATTTAACAAAAAATACAAATATCATTCCACTTTAGCTATTTGAAATATAATGAATTTTCTGTAGCTTTCAGAATGTCACTCACAGATCTTCTGTCTAGTTAACAAAAGGCTAAAACAGTGAGGTAATTATTGAAATGGCACAGCCCTTCATAGTGAAACCATTTTAGAACATTTCTGTACCCTACTGAAAGAGACAGATGTGCCCTACAGTGACCATCCTGAGATTAGATATAGCACTGGTTCCTAAGGCTGCTCATCTTAACTTGATGGACTCGAGACTCAGGTCCATGATCAGGAAGGGTTTTGAGCAGATACTTTATACACACAGGTTGTCCTGTTGTCTTCAGCAGTTCCCATCTGTAAAAATGAAAAACAAAGCTGTTATTCCCTGTGATAGTCACTTAAGATGTCACTTAAAGCCTGTAAAGATGAATTCATTAAGCATTTGAATATCATAGTGATAAGTGCACAAACCCCCATGAAGGCATTATTATTACTGTCAGAGAGGGATTTGGATGTGATTCAGTAAACAAAGCATGCAGCCACATGCTGAATGAGTATAAAAAGATGTATAGGACAGCTGGTTCCTCCCTTGAGCACCATTTATTTTATGTCAAAAGGCCCTGATCCAAAGTCAGTGATTGCCACAAAAAGGTTCCAGCTAACAGCAGTCAGCTGTGGACTAGCTTTGGCAAGGAAGGCATCTGCTCTAAAATTAACAGAAAACCATGTCTAAAGGCTTAAAACACACTCACACAGGCAGGAAGGAGCCTGAAATCACAGAAAATATGGGTTAGAAGGGACCCCTGGAGGTCTGTAGCCCAACCTCTTGCTCAAAGCAGGGACAACTTCAATGCTAGAACAGGTTGATCAGGACCTCATCCTCTCCAGTTTCTGTAATCAACATCATCTTTAAAGCCACCGGGCGGCCTGTTCCAGTGCCCAACAACTCTTGCTGTGAAACCTACATAGGGAATCATCCTTCAGACACTTTCTAGCTTTTTGTTGCTAGATTTTGCAGGTATGTTTTTAGAATAGCTACTTTTTCAAGTTCCCATCCAAGATCATATGCATATACGGGTAAGCTCTTTGAGACGGAGTTGCATTTCACACAAAGCTTTTCTAGTGTCCATTCTTGATTGGTGACTTTGGTAATGCGTAACATCAGCCAGAAAATTTGGATGTAAAGTAAGCAGGATATAGTCATGTTTTATATTCAGCAGTGCTTTGTGGTGTTTTGAGCCTCTATCTCTTGCCACACTAAAAAGTTCTTTGCCCTGGAGATAGGAGCGGTATGTGCCAAGAAATCACTGACACAATGGAGAAACACTTTAAAAAGACTCCTTGTTCTCTAATGCAACCATGAAGGTTTTCCTATGCTAGAACACTTAGAGGTGAGATTGCATTTTTATTTATTTTTAATTTAATGACACATAAGGATAAAAACTTCATGGGGAAGGAAGGCAACTCTGGGATTTAACTTTTTTGTCATGTAGGTCTCTAGTGGTGCAGCATCTGGAGTGACACAGCTCCGTCTGCTCAGAAGAGAGCTGCAGTCTGCCTTCAAGGTTCACCCAAAATATTAGTGCACTTACAGAATCTATTTAAGAGATTTAACATTCTTGGCTTATTATAAAACAAAAGCAAATTCATTTCTTGTTGCCTGTTTTACTTACAATCGAGCTTAATTTAATAGTCTGTATTCCGTTGTAGTGCTTATCCATAATCCTTGACTTGGTAAGTTGTTAGCCATTCTCCAAAAACAGACTTGATCTAAGGACTGTAACAAGTACGTTGTATCAGACAGTTTGCATAAAGTCTCATTTTCTAGGGTGTTTACTTTCTGTGGACCATTTCATTATCATGCAAATGGAGTTGGGCCATTTTGCAGACAATTTAATTGTTAGCATAATACATCCTCATTATTTGTATAGTGCAGCAGTTTGCATGAGGCATTATTAAGTGTAACAGAAACCCATATAACAGCATGAGTTTTGAGAAATGGAGGCTATTTTTTATCAAGGTTGTACGTAATGGGTACCAACTCCCGTCTGGAATCACTGAAAAACCTCAGTGAGCCTAAACTGCTCAGCTCTTCTGGAGTCTGAACGTGCACTGTTTGTGGCAATAGGAGCAACATCAGTTTCCTAGTCCATGCATTTGAAGTCTTCCTCTTGCAGTGCTTTCATTTTTGAACAAACTTTAACTCTTAAAGCTTGAAGACAGTACTATTCTATGCTTACATGGTTGTTGCAGAGGAATTAAGATAAATAAAGCAATACTAAAATAGCAAATGGAAACCAAACTGATCCCCTTTTAGCTAGCAATCAGAATGCAAGAGCTTTAACTTTCATCCTGTTTCCAAACAGTAAATCTTATCTTTTCAGAAAATGCTGCCAATTTAGCACTGTTGAACTTTGGAATACAGCCATCCGCACATAAACACATTTGCACATTATTTTGGTTGGCTCTTGCTAAAGCCATATGCTGGGGTTTTTTTAATTAAAAAAAGTACCTCAGAAAAACTTCCGGTGTTCACACAAGATAAAACATCTTTCAAGGTTCTAAAATGTCAACAAAATACTAAAGTAGAAAGATAGGTTTTCTCTCCTGCCTGAAGTTGTAAGTAAAGCTTGTGGACTGGATTTTAACAGCCGTTTTTCCTTGTTTATGAAGACACTTTCCAGTTACTTGTGCTGTGACAATCAAGGTTTTGATGCAGCAAGGATTAATCACTTCTAAAACACTTGGAGAGCAAATAAGTGGTCCATGTTCCTTTGCCAGTTAGCAGGGCTGTAATTCTCATTTAGGTAGCACAGAGTGCCAAAACAGCTAAAGATCAAGGGTTATTTTTCATTTTCTGAAAATATGCAAAATTATTTAATGCAATTGAGTAGATAAAATCCAAAGTATCAGAAGAGGATATATATATATATTTTAGTGTCAGCTTCCAGCTGAAAAATGTACCCTGTAAATTTATATGTTGTGCTAACTAGGAAGAGATTAGACTGCAAGTACCATTGTACCTCAAACGTGAAGGAATTTGTTTTCTTGTCCTTTCACTTTTAGCAGTAAACTTGTGGTTTATTGAACAGTATTGGATGCTGAGTGTGGATTTGCCTCTTCTAGTCATTAGGAAGTGATCAATCACTGTTGAGCTGTATATATAACTGCAGGGTATTGAGCTGCTGTCAGTAGCGCCACTGTTTCTCACTCAGCCCAGGTTCCATTGCTTTCCTTGCACAAAAACATTTGAACCAACTTCTCCACAGTCTTCCAACAGCTTCCAGTTTGCCAGGCTCTTAGTTTTCTAGAAAAGGCTCAAAAAACTTTCTTTTTTAAATCAAACCAAATATTTATTCCTCAAACAGGACAGACAAAAGAAACAGATGAATGGGCTAGCCATGTGATGGGGCCTCATTTCAAGTTCTTGCTTCCAGGAGCAGCTCTACTGCTGATACTGCTGGAGGGGTTGCAAGGAACCATGGATTTGTCGACTGCTCTGGGAAAGGTGAGGGCAGCCTTTTTCCCAAAGGCTCCAGCTAAACACTTCCATCCTTCCATAACCATTTACAATTGTAGTTATATGGAATGCAACAGTGTCAACAAAATAATTTGTCACCTTCTCTCTCCTCTTTTCAAAACTAATGCATAGCTTACTAGTAATGCCAGTGGCACTCCCAATGGACATGGAAGATATGACCTGATTTGACTCATTTGGTTGATAGATACAGTTCAATTTGACATCTATAACCAGGAGCTGAACCTTCAGATCTTAAGCAGTGGTTACTAGGTGTGGAAACAGACTGAATGTACATGAACAACATTAGCTATTGCTTCTTCCAGTTTTGTCGCTAATGCTCTATGTTTCGCTTTCCTTATATTTGCTGTTGCCTTTGTTACAATGCCTGAATTGGTAAAAAATTAAAATTTTTATCTTTTGATTCAGCCCAGAAAATAGATGTTTTTCTTTTTTCAGTTGCAAGGACACACCATTATGTTATCTATTCGTACAATTGCAATAGCATGTGTTAGATTTTACAAAAAAAAATGGTATTACAAAATTTAATCTAATCCTAGGATTGATTCTGGTTTTTGTTTCCCTCCAAACACCTTCAGTTCTATGCTTACAAGGTTTTTAATATATTTTTCTGACTCATAAGTAAATTACTACCTAATTATAAAAAATATTGTCATGGTCTTTAGCAATTATCTTTTTTTCCCCTCTTTTCTTTGTCATTGGTAATAAGCACTGATTATGTGTAAGGCTTCTGGCTGATCTTGGGTGGCAAGACGGATCATTCTTGTCCCACAGCTTTTTGTGCTTCTACAGATGAAGGGGTTAAGGGTTGGGGATAGCAATGCAATACTAACAGTGTGACTCAGAGTCCTCTAATGAGCTGCACAAACTTTTACAAACTTCAGTACTTAATCTAACAGCCTCATGAGCCTGATGCAACTTGTTATGAAGTAAGGAAGGACATCATCTGTTCCATACAGATAGTGCTGGCTCTCCTGAGAGCAAATCAGACAGTGGTTATTCTAAGTGGAGATTTATGTCTATAGCAAACCTCGGCAGCATGGAAATCTAGATGTTTCAGGGAGTGATAGATATACTGTCAAGAGCATGCATGCATAAACACTGATACAACTATGGTGAAGACTTTTGTAGTGTCAGATTGAGCAGTACATCAGTGTTTGTTCTTTTCTCCATTGCAGAGATTTCTGTACCTCCTTTCCTCCCTGTTGCCAGTGATCAAAATGTTTGTAGTCTCCGAATCTTGTCTCAAGCTGTGGGTAGTTTTGGATGTGAGTCAGTTTCTAGAGAGCCTTGGCAGCTGAAACTGGTAAGAGGTTTCAGGCAGCTATTGCGTGCCTCTGCATTAGTAGACACCTTTGTACTATTGTCCCTGCAACCTCACCTTCAGTGCATTCAGTTTTGCTTTTGCATTGAGCTAAGTTTTTATTCCATGCCTATAGCAACCCACAGCTCTTTCCACCTGTCACAATTAACCTAGGGTCCAGGAATACATTTGCTTGTCAATATTCTTCTGGAACTTGTCTTTATCAACAATGAAGACCACCTGATGTTATGTTTCCTGCTTTTGTGACCTCTTCTCTTTGGGTCTCTGAAATGCTTACATCTGCTTTAGTCTAAATAACATCCTGTCACCTGCAAACATTTGCCTCTTCTTAGTTATTGGCCATTCAAACTTGCTAACACATTTTAGAGTGGTCCATAACATCACTTATGTTTTGTCCTGTAAAAAAATTAGAATTTTCAGAGAAGCCTTGAATTCCCAGTCATAACCAGAGATCACATGGAAGGAGTGGATGTCAATCTTGATTTGAAAGACATTCAATAGCTTGAAACTGAATTGTACAACTCATCAGGCAGAGGCACAATATATCTAAAAATTGTTTCTGCTAGAGAAACTGGGAAATGAACAGATTTTCTCCTATTTGAACAGTGATTAGAGTTCAGTCTGCCCAGGCAGGTAGCTTTGCGCTCTGCTCATCTCCACAGGAGAGTACAGTTGCAATCCGCAAGCAAGAGCAAACTAGGATGAACTCAATTAGCACTGGAGGAACAGGTGATCTTGACAAAATGGAGAAACAGACTGGAAAAAATGTAATTAAATTGCATCTAGATACAATTAAACAACCGCACATATACATAGTAAGGACCAGAAGGTCAGGATCTAAAGGTTATTACACTAAAAAGTCAGTCAGTTCCTGTCATGGAAGAGACAAGCATACAAATAAGAGTACAACGTACCAGAGCAGAAAATAGTTCTCCTGCTCTACTTGGAAAGGCTTAAGCCAGTACAATGTTCATGTTGCTTTTACCTGGAAGGTCATGATAAAATGAGAGAGAAACCATTTAGAATGAAGTCTAGAACTGCCTTTGTTTAACCTGATGATAAAAAGCTTCTGCTAAACAGAAGGAAATAATGTGTCTTGTGCCTATGTAACTAGTTGAACAAAATAAGAATCTAACATTGCAACAGGGGAGAAGCAAGTTAGATCTTAGGAAAAAACAATCCCTTCTAACACTGAACATCAGGCAGGATTGCTGGAGAGGCTGTGAAGCCACAGGAGCCCTATAAAACAAATGTCTGTTGTGAATTTCTTGGGGCATGACAAAGTTGGGATTTGTCTTGCCCAATTCTGTCTGTCAAAAAACATTTACCATTCAGTTTATCATCTGGGAAGCCTTTGCAGTCAGTGGAAACAGACTCAATGCCAGAGGCAATTTATCTCTCCTAAATGAGGTATCTAGACTGCACAGGGTGAGGGAGCGTGCCCTTGGTTAACACAAAAGGAGTCTGGAGGCACCATAGAGTTTTAGCCATGTGACTGGCTTCCATGGTATTTTTTTAATGGTTGTAAGCTGAAGGAAATATGTGATACTCTTTAAAAAAAAATAAATTATATCCTGCTTGTTCAAAATGTATATTTCCTTAGAGCTGTGTCAGTGATATAGGGAAAGGCTGCTAAATTTACCCATGAGTGAATGGAAAAAAGCAGAAGACTACAGTTTGAAGCAGTTGTTCTTCATTTAAATGATTGCTCATCATTTTATCAAAGTAACTGTTGAGCTCCTGATTTTTCAAAATCTTTAGCACACAGCTTTCTCTGAAAGACACAACTGTATCAGCAATATTTCATTACATGTTACTTACTCCTGTTTTGGGAAGCTTAACTTGTGCTGCCAGAGAGAAGAGCTCTGGTGGCACCATTGACTGCCTACACATCAAGAAAAGAGGGTAAGAGAACAAATTACAAGCACTCCTTGTAAAGATCTTAAATCATGTATCGCATACTTGCAACACCTACCTGCATTCAGAAATGCAAGCAAAGGCTAAGCTCTGTGAATAGTTTATTCTCCATGAGTCATTTGACTGCCTTTAATAATTAGTGCAGAAAAAACACAGTAGGAGAGGTACGGCATGAAGGAATGTTGATTCTCAGCAAAGAACAGAAAATCCAACACCAGCTTTCTCCCTGTGAGACTTTGTAATGTTGGTGTAAACAGAATGGCAGCATTTTAACTGATACTCACATTAAGCAGTTGAGGTAGGATATTAAACCAGGAAGTATTAAATATACGTGACTATTATGTATGAAATTTCTTACCTTAGAGAAATACAAACACTTTGGAAAGAAAAGGCCATATTTGTGGACATGTGGTCCTTCCACTGGCATCATGCTAATTATTATTGATGGATTCTCTGGGAATAAATCTGGACTCCAGGAGAAAACATAAATAATACAGCACAAGTGCTCTTTTCTTTTCCTTTTTCATCCCCAAGCCAGGCTACTCAAACAGGCCTGTAGCCCAACAGCTACAGTGCATGTTAATGAGTGTTGAATCCACCCCATTTCAGGTAAATAACATAGAAAAAAAAATCCCTTTTACCAGTAGTAAGTTTACACATGGCTGATGTGGGAGTAGAGAGAATACATACTAACTTCCAAACTGCCGACACTCAGGAGCTACAAACATCAGCTCTCTTTCACATCATCCAGCTACAAGAAGAAAACCTTTGAAACTGTTGAAGCTCTGATTAAAGCATTGATCTGAGCCAGCAGAAATAGAAGATTAATTGAGTGCACCTGAACCTAATTACTTTAGAATTAGCTTGACATTCACAGAACTAAACTGCAACGGGACACTTTCTTCAGGACAGAAGTGAAACAGAAAATTAGATTTCACCCAGGCAGATAAACATACAGATTCTAATCCAGGAAAACATATGCTTCCAAAATTGACCATCGGTACAGTAACTGATCTTGCACAATTACATTGTAGTTGGCTGTCATCCCTTGAGCACTTTGTCCTAAAGTTACAAGCAAAATCCTACTAGACCGGTGACTTGGAAAAATGTCATTAGGGCTCATATTTATGGTTATAAAGTTTGTGCAAGATTATGGCTAAAAGGATAAGATATAGATATATACCTTATGTAATGGCATAAATACTTCCTGGGATGATGAACCTCTAACAAATTGGAAGGGATATGACCCTTGGAATATCATTGTGGAAATTTTATCTACTGACACATAAAGCCAGTTGTAAATCAATATAAAGTGTTTGGTTTTTTTTTTTAATTAAAGCAAGAATCAAATCATAAACATTAATGTTGTAAAGTAACCTGCACATGACATCATTGATGTAGGAATAGGTGGAAGAGAGCATGTAGGCAGAAACACATGATAAATGTTGGTCCTTGTAATGTTCAATACGTTATCCAAAGGATGGGAAAGACAACTGCAGCTGCATCTACCTGCACTTGAGAGATGTTTTTGTTTTTCATTTAGCAATATGTTGTTCAACAAGAAAAGGGCAACACAGTAAGAGGTCATGTTTGACTTCAAACCCACTTCTATGGTGTCTCTCACAGTTTAATACAGAGAAACCACAAGATCCCACAAAGTCATGGAAATATAAATTATGATTAAAAAATACTAGCCACACAATTCTTTGTAAAAGGAAATCTTTTATGGTATAAACTAACATCCTGGCAATATTAGGGTTGAGATTCTTCTCCTATAACCTTGGGCAACTTTTCAGAACTCTCTGATCTATATTAGATACCCACGTTCAGACAAGAAGAATCTTACTCTGGGATTCTCTTGCTCTCTGCCTGACAATAAAAGGAGTCTAGACATCTACAGTCCAATGTATAGCTCTGCATTATTGAAATGTACATTGCAATGTTGCAAAACTCTAATCTGTAATCAGGTGACTGTCAGTCTAAGAAAGTTTATCTGAATTTGGTAAATTTAGAATTTCTTGCATTCCATTAGTGTCAGCAGAATGTCTATGGAAACCAAACTCCTCCACCTCAAAAGTTTGCATGTGTCAATAGAAACAGGATATCTTTATCTTCACCTCTCAGCACACCATACAGTCCATAAGGGTGCACCTATGGGAAGGAACAATGGTGGAACACTGCAGGAAGCATAGTGCTTTCTGTGCAAGGGAAAGCCTATTAGCTCAGGCAAAACATAAGACTTACGGGACTACCCAAAGCAGTGGCCCCAAAGATGCAATATTGCCTTCCACATAATTAGTTTGAACCAGTGTTATTTTTGCACATTTCAGTTTTTGTTGTATTGAGCAGTGTAAGCAAGTACTGATTATCAGAACTTAATACCTGGGATATAAATCAACTGTTTCAGAAATACCATCTCAATTTCAGAAACGACTAAAAGAAGAAAAAAAGATGGTTCCCCACAACCATGTAGGTAAATCTGTGAGTGAGCTTTCTTATATCTGCTGTGTCAGTACATTGGGATCAGAGAGTAACATCATGAACACCAAGCTGAATCAGAACACTGCTTATAAGGCACAGAATTACTATGGACTCTACAGATATTTTGGCATTCCAGACCCTGAGCAAGCTGTTATATTGTATGAAAGAGCCGTTCCAACCAGAGATTCTTTGGTGAGCTAAGAGAATTAATTTTAACTAATATTAAGTAATTAAACAGGATTTATAGTTCCTTACAAACTTTCTTGTGAAACAATGCTTAATCTGTCTGGAGAAAGGTTAAACATGTCTACGTGGACCAGAAGTCATCATCCCTGGGATCAAGTCATCACAACTGTTTCGGTCTCTGTGTGTAGGTAGGCCACATGTGCCATGGTATCAGCATCCAATGGCAATTTTACTATCTACATCCTCAGGAGGTATTAGCATTCCAGATGTTCATATAATACCACAGAAGTTGCTGACTCTTAGGTGCCTATTTTGACATGTCTGTCAGGCAATTTTTACATGGTGTTTTGCATGAGTAAGAATATTTGTGCAAAACATGTAACAACACCCAAACATGTGGCTGGTTTTCTGCTTTGACTCTTGACTTACAGTTAGCATTTCTTCTGTATATTATGCTGTGTTAACTCCATGTCATACAAATCTGAAGGAGAAATGGTGTCCAGTTGTGGATGGCTGTCAAGTCACAGCATTTTTTACAATTTACTTGAGGCTCAGTAAAGCTGGTAGAGGTTTAGAGAGTCACAGCAATGCTTGCTAAGCAACAGTTCTGCAACCTGCTCTTTTACATTCACACAGGGGAATGCAAATACAGTAATAATTTGAGTGACATAAAAGCTTGGGATATATATGAAACAGGACATAAATTCCTAATCCATTCCAGGATCCCCTTGTCTGAATGACGACTGGGTTTCTGGAAACATATGTCCTTAATAATTAGGAGCCTTCCTTCTGTTTGTTGCTGCATTTTTTGTGACTGCTATCCAAATTGTATGGCTAAAAAACAATCTGTAAAGCAGTTCAGCCTTCTTCCAAAAGTATGTACCACATAAAAAGTTTATTCAAGTCAAGTATCTACAGATATGTTATGTTCTTGTTGCTTATGTTAGTGGTGGATGGTTTACGTTGGCCATAATTTCAATTATGCTGTTACCGGGCTGTGTTCCTTCTGAAGGCAGAAGGGATTTCATGTTAACTTGGATTTCTGCAGGCTGGATAGTATCTTGATTGAACTTCACATAGTCTGGGTCCTTGCCATCACTTGCATTTCTGATTGTTTTCTGCCTGAGTTGATGCTGCTTTTATCACACCATCAGCTCTTTAATACACAGTACCTCTAAAAGTTTCATTGTTCTTTAGCTGAAACTTTCCATTAACTGTCCCTAATGGAAAATATAGACAAAACTGTTTACAGCACCTGGATATGTAATTGAGAAAATTTCTCATCTAAACCAAATTGTGTATATCTTATGACTTTCTTATCTATAAGAATATTTTTAACTGCCTATTTGGCTCCAAATATATGTTGATCCAGAAATAGAATAATTCAGACTCAGTATAGTGGTGGGATCCAAACAAATGCTAGAAATGTAATGTCTCTAAGCACAGCAATCCCTAAAAACATACGACTAATAATAGATCCTCATGCCTGACCAAAACCAAACAGTAATCCTAATCTGTAATGCTAACCATAAAATTAAACCAAGGGCTAAATGTAACTATAACCTTAACCCTAAATATAACCCAAATTTTAAGGCTAGATTAGGTCCTACTCATAAATATAAGCCTAACTGCACCCTAATTAAAACACATCTAAACCTAAAGCATAACAATAGCTTTACCCTAATCCCAAATCCTAACCTTAAAAGCTATCCCTAACCCTAACCCAACCATCATGCTAAAGTCAAACCCAAATCCTAACCTGAACCCAATCACTAAACTCTAGCCCCGTATCTAAATCTGAATGCTAACAGTAAAATGTATCTCTAACCATATCTCAAACCCTGTCCCTGAAGTCTAAACTTAAAGCAAAACCATAACCCAAATTGTTGACTACAAGAATTACTCCTAAACATAATCCTAACCTGAACTCCAGTTCTACTCTGCCCAAACCCAGAATCATAATTGCAAGACCTAACACTAAACCTGGCAGTAACCCATAGCCATACCTTCTTATCCTCAACCCAACTCTAAATCAAATCCTCTACATTAAACACAAATACAAAACAAAACCTCAGCTCTTGCACTGAATCCTAACCCTAATGCTGTCAACTGAGATTAGACATACAGCTACTGGCTTGCAGCATGCATTGGGGGATGGGGGTTAGAGGTTAGGGGTTTGATTTTGGTTTGGTATTAGGGATTTAGGGTTTTAATTATGGGTAGTGTTTGGAGCTTGCTATAGGTTTGGGGGTTTGTACTACATGTTAGGCATTGATGTTAAGATTGGTATGACAGAAAGATTTTTCATGGCTTGGAAATATGATGCCATGGAAGAATAAATTTTAAATTGAAATGTAAGTGGAACACTCAAAGAAAAAGAAATGGCAGTAATATCAAGCCAATGGCACAAGACAATTTTCAGTCAGATGTTCCTAAGAAACTGTAGGGTAAAGCAGCTGAAAAGTAACTGAAGTTTGTAACCTCTCTCATAGAACTGCCAGAAAACCAGAATACAGTACTAATTTTTAATTATATTAGTGGAATCCAGTAACTATAGACCAATACATATGATGCTTACACAGCAAATTGGTGGCAATCATGATAAAAATAGAATTAGAGAAATCACAGATAAGTGTCAGGCACTGGGAAAGTCAAGAAAACTTTTGTAGAATTACATTATGTATCATATATCTTTATAAACCATACAGAGTGTGAAAGAGGATAAAAATCATACTCATAAAGTCTATTTAGACCTTCAAAGAGCATTCAACAAGGCTGGTCATCAAACGCTCCTCAAGAAATTATTTTATGATGGAGTAAGAAGCAAGTCCTTCACATGACCGATTAAAAGGTTGGAATTAATGATCAGTTTTCTGCATATATGGCAGTTGCAAGTGGAGTACAAACTGCTCACCATATTGATGTAAGATGTGGAATGTCTTGATGGATATTTAGGTGACAGAGTTTGATACCTCAAAATATTTGGGATCTTAAAGACAAATGACTGAATGTGCACGAAGGTCTCATGAGACTGACTGATACAGAAAGAGCAGACAGATAGCCAGAGTAAAATGGATGTAAAAGGACATACAGGGAAACAAACAACTCTAACAGTACAAACAGAATAACTCATTCTGCATATATGCCGAGTGGCAATTCTTTATTACCACTTACCTAGGGAAAGGTCTTAAAATCTCTTCAGAAAAGAAAACAGACCGTCAGGCAACTCTGGAGATAAAATAAAATGCAGAAGGAAACATTATAATCTCACTGTACATGGGAAAATATGTACCCATTCTTTGAATAATCTATATAGTTCTAGCATCTTCTTCTGAAAAACAATAGAGTAGATTTAGAAAACAAAAAAGAAAGAAAAGGGTAGCCAAACAACTGAAAGACCTTCAGTACAAGATAAAATTAAATAGACTAGTACTCTTCAGTTTGGTAAAGGGAGCAGGATGATGCAGCTGTTCTGCGTCTCTTCGAGTATAAGAACTACATGGTACCAAATGCAACTAGATTCAGAAGAAATTTCGAGAAATATAACATTAAGTTAAACTCTGGAAACATTTTGTTGTTGAATATTGTGGTAAAGTTGACAGTAGTTCAGTAAATGGCTGGCTGATTTGTGAAGAAAAATTGACTGGTATGAAAAACCTCCCTAACACAGGAATTACAATTTACTGAAGACCAGGAGAATTTCAGCAGGACTATAATAAAATAGCTTAACCTATGTATTTATGGCCACCGGCCACTGTTGGAGACAAGATGATAGCCTAATTATAGCCTTTGATTTAATCTGGAGTGATACAGGTTGATAGAATGGATAAGGAGCCAGAGCACAGTAGACTGATAAAATAAGTGAATGAAAGAAATAGAGGAGAGAAGTATAGGTCAGATCATGGAGCAGAGAATAGCGAAGGATGAAAAAGGAAAAGGAGAGCAGCCATGGAGAAGAAAAATGGGAATAAAGCACAGCAAACAATACAAATATCCTTCAACACTCATGAGCTCAGACAAACAAATGTCAGAAGGGACTGCTGGGGTAAATAAGAGAACAGAGGCATGTATTATCTGGAAAAACCCCACCAATCTAACTGAAAACTGGGTAGAGATATGACTGATCTACATAAAAATGTTCACATACATAAGGAGCATAAGCTGAAGGACAATGCTGTCATGAGAATGAATAGGTGTAAGGTAGCTATGAATAGATCAGGGATGGAAATCCCATCAGCAGAGCAGTGAATTTCTGAAACAGCCTTTGAGTAGGAATAGTTGGGGCTGTTTCCAAAATTATAAAATACTGTGAAACAGGAGACTAGAATCAATTAACCCAGTGATCCACTACAATCCTAGGCCTTGTGTTTTAAATATATATTAAAAAAAAAAAAAAGGCGAGAGTATTTCAGACTTGTCTCAACCTTTTTTTTTTTCCTGGAATGATTTTATACATCTCTGTACAAGATCTCAGGAATGAGTAGAATCATATAGTGTAAAGCTTGCAGGTACCATGAAGTTACCCATTTTGATATCCCATAATCACAGGCCATTACATTTCCTTCATCTAACTCCCTCTTAAGTGCAATAAGCTGTCTTTGTCAAAAACACAACATCTAGGCAGGTGTCCAAGTTCAGCTGAAAGAATCTGGAAGACTGAAAAGCCCACCACTGCCTTCAGAACTTTTTCCTTCTGGGTGGCCACTTCTACAGTTAAACATCTGTGCAATGTTTCTAATTTACATTTCCATGGCTTTGGTTTTTGTTATGCTATTCTCCATTAAGTTAAAAATCACCCCAAGAACTTATATTTTCTGCCTGTGAAAGTACATATACAATACAATTAAGTTAACTCAAATCTTCTTGAAAATAAAACAAAGACTGATCTAAGCCATTTTGTAAGTTGTTTCTTCTAGCCCACTGATACTGCTAGATACTAGATATCTCTAGTTTCCATATTTTGGAATCACAGATCTTTGGAAGACAAATATATTGACAAGTTATGTATTATTAACGTACAAAATATGGCAAAAGACTGTTATATCTAGGTATCCTTGCTATATGCGTTTGTTTTCCTGGCTCAACGAGTGATGATTTCTTGGAAAGATGAGGGGAATTACTGTGGAACATTACTTTAAATGAAGTACATGCACCTGTAGAAATTTCCACATTCAAGAGGCATAAAAAGCCAAGCTGACGTGTAAAGAGAGATCAAATAGACAACACAGATACTGGCAGGGAAACAGTCTGGAATGCAGACCTAACTAACCTGTTTAAGAATCAGAGTCCAATATTCTGACCAATCTTCTACTTCAGCTATTTCACACAGGGAGGATTTAAAGTTTAACACGCAGTTTACTTATCTGAAGATACTTTGATGCTACATTGGATTTGGATTTTGCAGGTGGATACATACTTAAGCAACATACTTAAATCACAAACCAAGTACAAATTATCAGAGTATAGCAGTTGCCATGTATAGCCCAATCACAGTACTAACAAAATTCTCTATGGTATGCTCACCATCGTGACACTGGGGTATCTTCAGCTGTTGGGAAGGAATATGTGGACTGAATCCATATCAAGGCTGTTGCACTCTTCAAAGTCCTTTTTGTTTGTTGATCAGTTTTTATACTCTGTGTCTGTATACTATATGTTGTCTATACAGCATACAGTCTATACAACTTTAGTCTATGCACCCTGTGTTGGTTACTATATTAAAAGTTGTGTGATTCTTTCCACTCTTTTGATTAACTGAGGGGCAAAGAGTTATACAACTGGTTGATCTCTTCGGCTAATATGATTGATTGATTACCCAGCTAATACCCAGTGGATTGATCCACTCCACCAATATAGTTGGCTGATCCAGTCGATCGATGTAGCCATTTACAGACAACCCTCCAGTCCTCAGTGTGTTGAGTTCAGCTTTCTTTGCAACCACCATGATTGTTCCCTACATCCCTCCCTGAACTTCGTAAGCATGTCACCCTTCCCATCTCCTCTGAGCCTTCTGCCACCGTAGTGGTTCATTGATCAGTCACAGTCAGACAAGGCCTGGATAAATGCTGACAAGGTTAGGAACATATGGACTCCTTATCATTTAATATTGTTTTCTCCTACATGAACTGCATCTGCATTGCAAAAACTAGTCAGTCACCAGTTAATTAAGCTATTGCTTCAAAAAAAAGGTGAATTACATATGCAGGACAAAAATTGGACCTGAGGAGACAGCAGGCGAACTAGAGTCATGATACTGGCTTTGCTGGACAAGAATGTTAATTCGATCAAGAAAGGTAAGAGGTAGGGAACGGGGATATAAATCAGAACTACATAAGGCAGCTTCAAGTCCAAAGTAACAGTATGTCCATGTTTCTTCCTCATGCAGTCAAGGAGTGTGGTAGCCTTAAACTGCCACAGTACAACATGGGAGCTAACACTGGCTTGTCTATCAGTTGCGCTCCTTAAATCCTTTCTAGAAACTCTGTTTTGCAATCTACCAGCTTCCATTTGTTCCAATAGTCCTACTTATCATGGTCTTTACCTGAAAAGATAGAATAATCCAAATTGCTCCTATCTGGAAAGCTGCTCTACAATATACCTCCTGCACTAAAGGTAGATATTGCATGCCAGGGTAGCTGCTCTGACATGACAGGGACCATCAAGAAGCCCACGGTGTCACACAGGTCTGCCTGGATGTACTTCCATAGGCCATGAGGAGCTTTAACGCCTTTGAAAGCTGCACTGACTTGTACCAGTGTCCTGGTTTGAGGTAAAATGAACCAGTTTTCTGTTTTACAGTTTTACTTTCTTAGCTAGGCCTCTTCTAACTAACTAAACTCTGAAATTAACAGCACATGGCTCAGAACTGTTTTGTCTCACAGTGATAAGACCTGATTATACCAAGGAGTGGTATGCAGAGAGGCCCTTGCTTATACTTATTGCTAGAACAACCAAAGTCAGGTAATTTCGTCATTTGCCCTGTTGGAGGGTCAGAAACGGAAAAGCATAAAGGGGTGCCACCTGCAAGGAGGAACGGACAGGACAGGTGACCCAAAACTGACCAACAGGGGTATTCCATCCCATCCGCATCGTGCCCCGTATAAAAGCTAAGGGATCAAAAGATGAACTCTCCTTCTTTGATGGCCAACGTCTAAGGAGGACCCTGTCTGTTCAGAGCTTGATACGGTTTTGTATATACTGTATACTTCCTTGTTTTTTTTCCTTTTTTTTCTAAATTTTCTTTTTATTATTCATTATATTATTATTATTTATATTTTCATTAAAGTAGTTTAGCTTTTTTCTAAACTCTTGAATCTCTTTAATTTCTTCTTCTCCTCTCTTTTTCCCAAAGGGGGTTGGGGGAGACATCTGTCAATCAGGTTTTGGTAAATTTGCCTGAAACCACAACAGCCAGACAGCTACACCACAGTCCAATGAAGGAAAGGGAGACTTGTCTTTGGCTGGTAACAGAAAATCTAAGCCTTTATGCATGAATTGCTAGGTACTAGTAAAGAATATCACAATTGCCAAACAAGAGGGAAAAAGATAGATTACTGGAGATGCCCCTGGTTTGAAAGTTATGAAAAAAGTAATGAGAAGCTGAAGAAGGAAGATCTAGGAAAAATATAGGGAAATCAGGACAAATATAACCCTCTAAAATGTATCTTTTTGGATTATAGAACTGCTGACAAAGGAACAGGCCGGAAGAGTGATCAAAAAATTCCTCACCAACAGAAGGAGGACAAGAGGTACTGGCAGATTTCTTGTTTCTCATAGTTTCGTTCCTGTGGTTCTGTTCAACACATTAATGTCACATGTGGCAGCATTATATATAAACTGGAATGCAATGAAAAAAACAGGCATCTCTAATTTCACAAAGTAGATCGGACTTATAATACATTAAGAGCATTTTTCTAAGAACTTCACATTCCAATTTACCTGAATGTATTATGGAGTTACTACCCAAAAATATGATTTTATTTAAAAGCTTGTTTTTTCTTCATCTTGTTGTATTTTTAGAAGAACTGCTTGTTCAAATAAAATAATAAAATCAAAAAGGGAGTAAATTTTGCATAATGGATAAAAATGTGTCCATGGAAGAATATCACATGCTAAAATAGTATCAGAAACTCAGCTCAAAGACAGCTGAAACATGTTTTCCTCTCAATATGCGACTATGGAAATAGATCTAATCCATATAACAGATGCTCAAAAAAAAATTAATTGAGCTTTATTTTATTTCTGCTTTAGTAAATATTTGGTTTTTTCTTTACTGGAATTGAGACAGATAGATAGGCAACCTCTTAAATATAGCAAACTGAACTATGTACATCAGTAAACGAACATGCATACCTATAGTTTAACATAAAAGCAAAATAACACAGTCCATCCAAAGGTGTGCATCTTTAGATGCCATAGGGATTTTAACACTTTACAAAGAATTATGCATTAAGTTAATTCATAGAATATCAAACCTGCTGAATGGGAATTTGGCTAAAATTATTAAATCAGACTCAAAAGGATATTGATTTTCTGTTGTGTAACTGAATCCACAGAAGGAATGCAGTTTAGTGATTTATTTGGTGTATTCAACAAGCTGGTAGGAGTCTGCTCTTGCAGAATACAGTAGATTCTTGAAAGGACAGCAATACTGAGTAGTGCTGGATATGTGGGCTAATCTCAGTTCTCCTGTAGGGTGGAGCTCAAATTCAGGAAAAGCGGGACTTTTGTCTACAAAGTACTACGGTGTGTATATCTATCGGCATACTAGGTCTCTCAGTCATAAATCAACCACCAAATATAAAAATATAAACACCCCAAAATGGTGCTTTTTAAGAACCTGAAGCAATCCTAACAGCAGAGAGAGGCTGGTAATTCTGTTGTCTTGCAGAGTAGCGAGATAAGAAACCTGTGAGGAATATTTACAAGGAAAAAGGTGTTTTTTCTTTAAAGAGAGTGTTCTTTCTTCTCCTTCTGACCTTTTCCTCACTCTTTGGTCACCTTTACTCATTTTCATAAGCAGTTTGCCCTGTTTTCACTGTGTCAGTTCACAAAACAAAGCCCCTCTCACTGGACTGCAGTAAACAGCTGGTTGCACCAGCAGCTGGATTCCTTTCCAGTTCCCTGAGCCAAGCCAGCTCAACGCACAGCTACACAAGCCTCAGTGACAGCAGCACGGAGGGGAAGAAAGCGAGCAGCTGCAAGGAGGAAGGTGGTGTCATGCACACACATACACAGTTGCCAAGGTGTCCATGCACCAAGCATCCAAGGCCCCACTCTGATATGACACAGCTGCTCTAGCTTGGACTCAGATTGCTCAGGAAGAGCTGTCTGCAGAGAGGCAAGAAAGTGTGTATTACAGACAGAGGTAGGATTGTTGAGACAGAATCAGCTCAAAGTTTCAAGGTCAAAATGGACAGTGTGGAAAGATGCAAGATCCAAAAGAAGAAAACAAAAGAAAAATCAGGATGGTCAGTCTAGTTGGACACCATGGGAAATCATCAGGTCAATCAAGTGGAGTTGTCAGGGTCTCCAGTTTTGTCTGAAGATGGTGTAAGACAACAACGCAGCAGCAACTACTTTCCTGCATGGAAACTCTTCCCCTCCTGTCAGGCCAGGAAAGGCTCTTCAGACACCTCATCAGAGTGGTGAACATGGCCATGTTTAGCCAAATAGCTCATAATGCCTTGCCTATCTTTGGGATGCTTGTTAGCCAGTAAATAACTGCTTTATACTTTTGCTTGCAGGGTCTCTTTGCACTGGGCTAAAGATTCTGAACAGACCACCTCAAAGATCCATACAAAGAGCCATAACAAAGGGTGAGAAACATGTGGAGTATGCACCTATTGCATGCTTATTGTGATGCTATTAAGCATTTATATCTATAGTTCATATTTGTTAGAAGCCCTCTGGTTGGAAGCTGAGGTATCTTACTAATTGTTGCCTTGGTAGGAAGTGAGGAAGGACAACACGTTGATTATTATAATCTTCCTTTAACATCTATTCAAGAATTTGACTATACACTACTCTTCAGAGTCTCCCAAGAGAGCTACATTGCTGCAGGGACTCCCAAGCAAAAAGCAGAGAGACCAAGGACCTGCATGTTACGTAGAACCAGCTTCTGCAGGAAATTGGGCCAGGGGATCAAAGCCATGGGCACGGCTCTGGCCTCCATTGTTCAAAGAATGTGATGCACCACAAGGCTGGGTCTTTTCAGGTTTCTGTTAAGGTCATGGCTAATATTGTCCAAAATCTGTTGTATGAAATCTTTCTCCCTATTATTCCCTTCCATTATTTAAAAAAATGTACTTTTCCCCCATATCATTGTCATAAGTTTTCAGCTTGCCACTTGTAATTCTGCCTTGTAGACACAGTCTCATATCTCTGAGTGACAAAATATATGAGTCACACAAATCCACTGTACCCAGGTTTGTGAACTTCTCAGAACCTGCACATTGTGCCAATTTATGTCACTTTGGGTGACTGGTTAGATGTAGGTAATGAATTCATGTCATTGCCTTGATGCACAGTGGTAGATTATGTGCCCTTTGCACAGGCAGAACTCTTACCCATGCAGGCTGCCAACTCTGTCACTGGATCGGGTCTCTTTCAGTGCTCTAAGCACAAAGGTGTTAGTGGAAGTATTTTCTCCACGTTTTAAGGAAAAATTTTACCTGTTTAACATCCCTGTACAGTCTGAAACTAATTTTAATGCATTGTGCTGTGCAAATATATTTATAATTTTTCTTAAAGAAAAGAACTCAGAAAGGACATAAGCCTTAGAAAACAGCCCAGCTGGCTGCTTCTGTCTGCAATGGAACCACGTGTACCAAGCTAGAGGAGCCAGATAGATAAATTCAACAATACACAGCTGTCACTAGGAAGAGAAATATCTAGAACCATTATGTGATATTCTTTGATTAGAATGTGTAAGTGGAAGATAGAAAAAAATGAACTACGGTAAAAAAAGCAGCATGAATAAATGCTTTTACATCTCCTACCCCTTCATAAAAAACCCTAAAATACTGCTTCTTCTCAGTGTGAAAGGACTTTTATTTTTTGAATTCTGATCCACTAGGAAGTGGTAGGGTAATATTTTCATGTTAAGGAAATATTTTGTTTTACTTGAAATGGAATGCTTTTTTTTTGTTTCTGAGCATGTTTTGATATGTAAAATAATCAGAGAAATTAGTAAGCGAAATAATTTGAGATCAAATTAGCTAAACATTTTGTGGTGTTTTTTTTTTCCTTCATTGAACATGTTTAGATATATAGAAAGTTTCAATTTTTCTTTGGAAGGCATCAGATACCTTTAGAGTATTTTTGGAAGAAAGAGGGAAGATAAATTGTATATTTCAAAGGCAACCTGGATACTCATTTGGGAGGCTAAAGACATACACTTGGGCAGTTGTTTTGAACCAAACAACTTTACCCTTATGTTGGCTGTGTGTTAGGTAATGCTCTAACTACTACCGTATTCCAAGATGAGCAGCTTTCTCTTCAATAAAGATGTAAGATATGCTTATATAAAGCACTTCACAGAATTAATAACAGAAAACACAAACAGGGAAAAAAATAAAGGAGAATATGAATAATCTGATTACTGACCATTGGGATGCAGGTAAGGGTTCGGGCCACAGATATTTTTGAATGTTATCTAGAAATTTTTAAAATACCCTTTTAAAAAGGGTAGAAAAGAAGACCCCAAGAACTACCAACCTGTCAGCCTCACCTCTGTGCCTGGGAAGATCGTGGAACAGATCCTTCTTGATGCCATGCTTGTGCACATGGAGGATACAGAATTGATCCGGGACAGCCAGCATGGCTTTACTAGGGGTAGGTCCTGCACTTAGAGGCCTTCTATGACAGAGTTACTGTATCGGTAGATAGAGGATGACCTGTGGACGTGATCTACCTGGACTTCTGCAATGCCTTTGACACGGTCCCCCGCAACATCCTGATTGATAAATCGGAGAGATATGGATTTGATGGGTGGACTGTTCAGTGGATAAGGAACTGGCTGGATGGTCGCATCCAGAGGGTGGTGGTCAATGGCCTGAAGTCCAGCTGGAGAGCAGTCACAAGTGGTGTCTCTCAAGGGTCGATGCTGTGGCAGATACTGTTTAACATTTTTATCAATGATATAGACAGGGGGATTGAATGCACCATTAGCAAGTTTGCAGATGACACCAAACTGTGTGGTG
>VZRU01005200.1:600080-638898 GCA_013398155.1 Pedionomus torquatus | reverse complement strand
AGGGCTGGAGCACCTCTGCTATGAAGATAGGCTGCGGGAACTGGGGCTGTTCAGCCTAGAGAAGTGGAGGATACGGGGAGACCTAATCACAGCCTTTCAGTACCTAAAGGGGGCCTATGAGAAGGCTGGGGAGGGTCTGTTTACAAAGGCCTGCTGTGATAGGATGAGGGGCAATGGACTTAAGTTGGAGAAGAGTAGATTTAAGTTGAATAATAGAATAAATTTCTTTAAGGTTTGTGGAACAGTGGAACAGGTTGCCCAGGGTGGGTGTTGAGGCCCCTTCCCTGGAGATATTCAAGGCGAGGCTTGATGAGGCCCTGGGCAACTTGGTCTAGTTGAGGGTGTCCCTGCGACTGCGGGGAGGTCAGACTAGATGACCTTTGGAGGTCCCTTCCGGCCTGGATGATTCTATGAAATTTGAGAAGGATTTCCCAGTAGAACTAATGGGAACTATGCCTCCAGTTCTGCAGCATTAATTTGCAGGTCTTGGTCACTGAATTGTCAAAAAAAAACCCAGAAGATTTGAGTCATATTTGTAAAGAAACTACACCTATTATCACAAGCTCCTTTTCAAAGCTGACAACAAAAATGGTCCAAATCTTCGGGCAAAATTTTCAGTTAATCCAAATCTTTATTAAAGCAAGTTTTTAACAAATTTTTGGGATTTTTGTAAAATTAATCTTTATGGATTTCAAAACATACGTGAAAAAACCCACATACTTTAGAGATCAGTGAGTTTAACACCTACTTCCCTGTAGAGACTGGACTCCTTATTTGCAATGATTCTTAAGTCTGTTCTGCATACCATTTTTTCACAGCATGCAGTTACTTTGCTAATATGGCACATTGAAAATATCTAGGCAACTTACCGTTTCAGCAGAATAAAACCTCACCAAAAAATGGTCCCAAAACTAAAACGTTGCCATATGAGCTACACCTGAGAAAATTCTCTCTTCATCATGAGCAGATACCAGAGAAAGATTAAAGCAAACTGTCATTTACCCAGCGTTCAGATCCTTGACCTCAACAATTTCTATAATGACTTGGCATAAAGTTACAACATTCCAATTACTTTGCTTAGTCTACTCAACTAGATAGAACATATGAGTACAATTAATGCGTCATTTCTCTTCAAGTGAAAATTTACATTTCTTTCATGAGGATCATTGTATTTTTCAGATTAAAATAACTTCTTGCATATGAAAGTACTACTTGTGTTGTCTCAGATGAGTAATTCAAGTTTCCTGTTCTATTCTCTTCATTTACGGACCTTTGCCACACCTCTTTCTACATTATACCTGATATCCGTCTGCTAATGAAAAAGATTAATAATTTGAAGGAGTTTGGGTTTGTCAGCTCAGGAAGTCAGATCTTTTTGCTGAGTTAGCATATTGTATGCTAAATTACTACATTAACATGCCCACCGGAATCAAGACAAATTAACAGAAGCACATTTTGAACATTCATCATTTTTCTAGCAAGATTCAACCATGTGAAAAACTATTTAATATGCACAGAATGGTTATAATTAATTTTTATATATTTGGTTAAGCTTAATAACCCCTTGCTTTATAGCATATTGTGACTGCCTCTGGAATTAAGAAATATTTAAATATACTTACACGGTGGGTGTCAAATATGAAAGCAGTAAACCTTTCATCTTTGCCTAGTACTGTCATCTACAGCAAGTTATAGCAAGGGTTATTTGTCCTTGAAAGCATTAGTGTCCCCTCCACTAGAGACACTGCACTTTTGAAACCCAAATGAAGAGCACTATTGGCCAAAGAATAACATTTGCTGACATGAAGATCCAACATAATTGACTCCTTGACTGAAACTCCAAAAATACTATTTGTTTAATTATACTTCTGTAAGTTTTCCTTTCTGAAAGAATATGTATCTCCCTCATGTTTGTAGCTTCAGCCATATAGTTTGAATGAAAAAATGCAGTGCATTCTGTTTGGGGAGGATCCTTTGCTTGCTTTTGTAGTTGCTTCCATAAATATAACTGTAAATGTATGTTAATTTTGCACCTTAACAAGAATTATGAACAAATCTCACAGTGGTGCATCAAATGAGCAAAACTCACCTAATGAGTTGCAGTGACTTCTAATGGAAATGACATTTAGATCACAGAATCTTCATGGATGAAAGGGCCTTCTGAGATCATCGAGTCCAACCATACGCAGATGTTCAATTTTAGCTCAAACTACAATATATGGAGTAAAAAGATAGAAGGTGGGGGGAAAAAAGCGAGCCTGAAAGTAATTTTACTGCCCACTCCAAACACCAATTACACAGCCCAAAGCTTACAGGTGATAGCTGAACGAAGATACCTAGGTGGATGCTTCGTTCTCAGCAGAACCATGCCTTCTAGATATTCCAGTAGCGGACAATTTACCATGAAGCTAACATCTATTACATGCTAAGTCTTCCAACAGCATCTAGATTGTACTTTTCTAGAGCAAACATTTTTTTTGAACCACACTATCTCTTTAATCAATGAAATTAATGTATTTTCATTAAAATAGAAAAAGGAGAACACACATCAAAACATATAACTAGTGCACAGGGTCCGCATCACTATGGTTGTGCAGTATCAAGATCGATTACCCTCCTTTCTTCTGGCCAGAAGCCTCTATGTGATTTATAAAGCAGTTTACTAACAGGTTAAGAAAAAAATATTTACAACATGTGAGACCACAAATGAAAAATTGCTGTGAATAATGGAATTCTTTTAAAGTGTTTTTTTTTATTATCATCATCTTGTTCTTAGGTATATTCATATGGAACTAAAATTTCAGTCTCTGACCATTGAAACTATAAATCACTTTAATGTTCAGGTGTATATTTCAAAGATAAACATCTGTAAAGTATTATAAATTATGTCACTATTACAGTGATAAAAGTGTCAAACATTTGCATGCCTTAAATAAATCGACATGCCAATGGCATTTTTTTCTTTTTAATTTCTTTTGTGGCATAAAATAAGTCTGATGTTTTCTCCATTTCCATTGGGTTTCCAGTTTACCTAGGAGCAAACGGGTCTCTAAACTTACCAGCTGTGTTTGCAATTCCCTTGTTTTCTTTCACTCACTTTGTAGGTTTCCCACAGACACTGAAAGCAAGGTCTAGATCTACTTAGATCTTGTTGCCCTATGGTAAGTCCTACAGCTTGCTTCTTTAGATATCTCTTAACATCCTCAGGGCTGGAGTGCTGGGGTAAGTTCTTCTCAGTTTCCCAACTCACCGTGTTGATGCAGCATCAGATGAACATCTCCACAGACAGGATCTTTGCAGTGTGCCTTGGGAAAATCCATCCAAGGTTCATCTGATGCTGCACAGATGTGGGGTCCCCAGCATCCGGAATGACGTAAAATTTAGTTGCTATCTACATTCCTCTTTTTTTTTTTTTTTTATTCTATTTTCTTATTAAAATCTTATTAAACCAGATATTTTATTAAGCCATTTATTGTTGGGCCTTTATCATTGAGACCAAGAAAGAATCTGCACTGTCTCTCCTCCCCCTTGCCCCAGTGCAGAGCAGTTGCAATCCCTGCACAAACATTTGAGAAAGCGGCTGCAGAAGAGGTTCTGTTTCAAGGCAGTGCTTGTGAGCAGCCCTGTTTTCCTCCCTCTTCCTCCTAGTGTGCACACAGCGTACACTAAAATCATACATGTTCATAATTTTTAAAAGAATGAGACAAGGATGAATTTCACTCCTCATTTGGTTCTCCTAGTGATATGAGTCCTCTTTCCAGCCTTATGCTGAAAATAAACAGAGTTCTTCTTCATTAAGGCTGAAACTGTAATTTAAAAGCACATATAATCTTCAGCTAGCTATTGGAGGGTTTTCTTTTTTTATGATGGCAGGAAAGAGGAGATGTCTAACTACAGTTCACAGCCCAGAACTGTCTGAAGTACTTAAATGATTAAAATAGTGCAGACAGAGTTCCACCATTTATAGAGAAGTGCATCCAGATGGACTGTAGCTTGGCAGGGGAAAACAGCAGACAAACTGAAAAATAAAAATAGAGGCTGAGAAGAAGCAGATAATATCTACAAACCAAGGCTTTGGGGCTTTGAGGATTTTTCTTCTTTTGCTTCAAACTATTTTGAGCATTATTTCTGGCGCACTTCCTAATTAACTTCCTTCTTGGGAATATTCCTGCAAGGATATGACTGTGCAATGATCATTAGCCTGAATCTCAGCTCACCTCATGGTGTAACCCAGACAACAGAAATAAAGTCTCTACACACTACAAGGCTTCACTCTTTCTGACAGTAGTTACTATGCTGTAGCTGTGGGGTAGAACACCAGTGAAAGGATAAGTACAGGTGGTTCATACTCTTATCCACTATGCTAGGGGTGATTTTGGCCAAGGACTTGAAAGAGGCAAAAGGCGAGATGGACTCAGTGACAAACTCAGAGATAAACTGAGACAAACTCTCTAGTATGTATTTTCTCTCCAGGAGTTCCTTCTTTTAATCCCCACTACTCCAGGACAGTTCTTTACATGGATCATAACCTCCCTCTAAATCTTTGCATGCTCAAAACATCTCCTCTCAGGGCTGCTAAAGACTTTGCAACACCCAATGCCTTTGCCCCAGGCTGGTGTTCTCCAGTTGCTCTTCTATTACCATCGGTAAGTAGGACAGTAGAAGTCTAAATGGAAATAGGAGAAGGCAGCGTGCCTCTTTCCAAGTCACTGCTAAGTTGTTATAACAGTACAATTTTACCAGCAAAAAAAAATGAATTCCATGTACACACAAATTTGACTTGTTGGTAAAGGTCAACACAACTTTCTTTTTGTAGAGCAATTGTCCAGGCCACCCTTGCAATCTGCTTTCACTCTGCCCAAAAGTAACTCTGCCACTCAAAGTAACACAGAATCTATAAGCAATACAAAATTCAGAACACCAAATACTCCTTATTATAAATTGTATATGGGAGGTTAAGTTTCCTTACCAGAGGCCAAGTGTATCAGTTCCTTACAGACTAAATAAATGACACAGACCAGGTGAGACAGACACATTGTCAGGATGAATTCATAGGCTTGAACCTTCTTTCATGGTATAATTACACGGTTTCTGTCCATGGCACTGGTTAACCATTTGCCCTTGCACCTATTAAAGTGCACATTGACAGAAGAACTCAACTGTAATTGTGTTAGGAAAGTGGGAAGGGAATAAAGAGGAAAATTATTCTGAGCTTGGCAAAAGCCAGGAGCCACTGTCTTGAATGGGGCAAGATTCTGCCATCAGCTCCGTGGTGACCCTTTGCACATCTTAAGATACCGTCCCACAGCTTAAGGAGATGCGAGAAAACAACAGTATGATGACAAAAAACGACGCTACGCCTGCAAGGTATGCTGTGGATATTGTTCAACATCGTGTCAGCCCTTTGTTCACCAACAGTTCTCAATCTCCCTGACCAGCCCCATGTGGGGCCTCCACACTCCTGTGTCCAGGGGCTTCATTTCAATTCAGCTGTGCTTGTGCCTGGCTATAGATCTTGTTTGTCCAGATCCTGAGGGCTGGACTAACTTCCCAGGTTGACTTAGACCTGCCCAGGCTTAACTGATGATCACTGGGCCTGATCCTGACTTCTGTCCCTGGCTCAACCTTGGCCTTGCCTTCTCACTATGGACTTACATAGTGATTTGGATGGCTGACCCTGGGTGACCTTTTCAGGCCAGCCCTCCTTGTTTCAACATGCGGCTGTGGGGCTGGTCCCTGCCCTGCCCTGGTACCTGATTTGGTTTACAATCTGTTGGAAGGCAGCCAGGCCTTTCTGATCCCCAATTCAACAGCATGAGAGTCTGTCATGCAGCTGTGTTCTACTCTGTTTGATCACCATACATGCCATTTGTTATTGAGCATCTTAAAGGACAAAAATTAAAACTGATTTATTGGCTGTGCAAACCTTCCAGACCAGGAGAGAAAAGAACAGATGTAAAATAAAATAAAAGCTCAGATGAGTGGTTCATCTAACATCATTAAGAAGGCAAGAAGACATAAAAGTGAAGCAGAAAATTAATAAATACCAGAAATAAAGGTGACAGTATTTGAATGTATCTCAAACTTTATATAATTGCTAGAGGCTAGAGGCTTCTGGAATGATGTACAATGAATGCTGACAAAAAAGCTTATAGATTTTAAGTAAATAAATCCATGTCTCTAAAGGGTTGTTCTGGTCTGACATAATTCAACATGCATAGTATTAAAAAAAAATAAATGTCCAGCTCACACCTCACAAAGTAACGGATGAACACTGAAGTCAGGACATAATTGGTTCTCAATAAGAAAAAGATACTTCCAGAACTCATCTCATGTGCATTCTTCAAGACCTTTGGAGGGCACTATTTTGTAACTATATATATGTGTGTGTAATTATTCTTTGGAATTTTATAGTATTTTAAAAACATGATTCAAATCTTTACTATTTAATGGAAACACCAAAAGGCTGTCAGTGTTTCAGCAAATAAATTTGGGTCTAACAGTTCTTTCCAGTGAAAAAGTGAAGGCAAGGATGGAAAAATCTGAGACAGCTCACAGACTTGGCTCTTCAAGGAAGATAAAAGATTATTATCCCTGTGGATAATAAAGATACACAGGAGAAGATGGGAGTAGCTCTGTGAAGAAATTAGGTGCTTTGCTGGTGTTCATTGTCACCTGTGCAACAGCAGGCTCAGTCAGAACCAAGTATTACTGTGTTGCATGCTACAAGGTCCAAAAGACAGAGTTTTTGCTCTAGATTCAATATATTCAAAAGCTACAATCTGATGAGAATGCACGCACACACACACACAATAAGACTAGAGTCAGAAATATTGAAATTCAACTTCTCTTTCACTGAAATAATGTTCAATTAACAATTATTTGCCAAAATCAGCTGGCAAAATCAAGTGGTTTGAAATGCTAACAGAAATGCTAATTATATATACAGTTCATACCGCTTTTCCAGTCTATAAACCTTCATGGTGGTGTTTGCTCCCAACTTCAGTTCTAACAGATCTTTTTTTAATGCCTTTATTAATTTTTCCCTGTTTATTAGGCTGAGGGGGCTTGGGCTGTTCAGCTTGGAGAAGAGAAGGCTCTGCGGAGACCTTATTGCAGCCTTCCAGTATCTGAAGGGAGCCTACAGAAGAGTGGGAGAGGGACTCTTTGTCACGAAGCATAGTGATAGGACAAGGGGTAATGGTTTTAAGCTAGAAGAAGGGAGATTTAGATTGGATATTAGGAAGAAATTCTTTACTGTGAGGGTGGTGAGGCACTGGAACACGTTGCCCAGAGAAGCTGTGGATTAACAACCTGGAGGTGTTTATGGCCAGGCTGGATGGGGCTTTGAGGAACCTGGTCTAGTGGGAGGTGTCCCTGCCCTTGGCAGGGGGGTTGGAACTCAATGATCTTTAAGGTCCCTTCCAACTCTAAGCATTCTATGATTCTGTTATTGTAAATGTTTCACCATTTTCCAACTCACTGAGATGAAACTGCATCTTTCTTTGTTGCTGTTCCTTCCCAGGAGTATGAAACACAAATGAGTCACACCTCATCAAACCTCGCATTTTTCTTCTGTGATAGAACTAGATGTGTTTCGTTGCTGGTACATAATTCAACTTGCAGATGTCTCATCATCCTGCGTCTCTCCTTGACACCTGTCAACTGTTTGTCCTCTTGGTGAAGTTGTTCATGGTGTTATTATTCCAAACTGAGGCAAATCCTTGGGCAGTGTCTGTCAACAGGGTGTGTATGATCATTGAAATACAAACTTACACCTTTCTTCAAGCCACTGTTCAGGAATGATGACGAGTCAGAATGCTAAGGCTATACTCAAAATAGTTATTAAATCCCTTACATGTTAAACAGTGAAATCGGATTGCAACATGCTCTGAGGATCCTAATCCTGCAGTGAGTTGAATGCATGTATGGATAATGTTGGCGAGGTAAATTTGCATAGCTGTCTGTCAGATTTAATTTTGAATTACGTCAACTCTGTGAAACCGTTTAGAAAATGGCCAAAATGTTTTTTGTTTCAGTATCTGAAGTAAGGTCTCCAAAAAACATTCCTCTCTGCATTTACTACCTGGCACATTTTAAAGAGCAGAAGTAGGCAGAGTGAACAAACAGCAAAGGTTAAAAAAAGTAAAGTTAATATGTTTCTGACAAGGACTGATGGCTTAAGCAGAGATGTCACCGGTTGTCACACGTAAACAAAGGACAAGAGCTCACAGGTGAGATCATAACATTTTTGTCAGAAAATTACGACCTTCAGGATTTGTGCAGTAACTTTTCCTAGGCATGTGTTCTCTTCTAAAGTTAGAGCAGTGTTTCTGAGCCACGTTAGACTGACGGGCATGGAGAATTAAGTCCTCAGCATGCATTCACACAGAGAAAATAGAGAAAGCAGTCTGGAATCAGCAACCTCAGGCCTCTTCTAAAATGACCAAGTCTTGGAGTGACAGAATCATTTAGTCTCCCAACTGTTTCAATGCCTGAATTCTGCTGAAACTACCAAATAGACATCTACACCAGTTATAACCCTTAATTGTATAATGTAGATCTCTGTCAGCAGAGAAATAGCCACCATCTACGTTTCACTTAAGTCACCAAAGAGCCATCACTCAGCAACAATCTGTGTAGACAAGCCTGTCCCAGACTGGAGTGAAATGCACTCTAGGTTTACTTCAAGGAGTTTTTTACCTTTTCAGAGGAACTTAAAGATGCTGCACTGAGCATAAGCGATCAGAAAAGAACGCATCAAATGCCTCTGCAAAGGGAAGTCACCACACAGGAATTGGAAATTGAGAAGACAGAGATAGAATAGAGCATTGGAAAACAAAGGAAGGAAATGAGAAAATCAGATCAACGTGATCTCAGAGACTGAATTTTGTAAAGGGCTGGGCGATGTGTGTATTTGCAAAAGCAGCAAGTAAAAAGGTGGCAAAAGTCATTGAAGGATTTTATGAGAGCCTAAATGGGACATTTAGAATAAGGTGATGAAAATCAGGTGAACTGGGGGAAGGTTGAAGATGAAATACAGCAGCACAGGGACATCTCATGGTTATCTGATGTAAATGAGGAAAGCACAAATTTCAAGTTTTGTTGTTCAAAGTTGTCAGCTGGAACAGAGATGAAGGAAAAGAGAAGCTATGAGATAAACATGAGGTGTTAATTTTTGGTCATACTGAGTTAAAAGAGGTGATGACTCATCCCAGGTGATACTCGGGACATCACCATCAACATGACATTAGAAAATTCATAAATCGGCACAGAGCAGATGTGTGTAGAAAAACTGTCAGAAATAATGTACTTAATGGGAGAAACAGAGATTGAAGCATAGCATTTTGGAGTACCTCAGAGACAACAGGAGAAAAGAGATGCCATCAAAATAGCTGATAAAAGAACAGTTAAAGGAAAACAGAGTGAATGGACTATTATCCTGAAAGCAAATGGCCTGCAAGCAGCATCATCATTGCTAACAGCTCTCAAAAAGAAGAAATAAAGTCTATATGCCCAGATACAATAGCAACTAGCATATTTCTGGGTTCTGCTTCAGCTTAGGACAGTACTCAGAAACCCAGCAACAGGAGGGCAGCAGAGTATTAGCAATACCCATCTCTTCTGAAATAGAGAAACATGACAGTATATTTGGGGGTCTGAATTTTGAGCAGGAAAAGACATTGCAAGCAGTAGATATGTACAATGCACATTTACAGGAGGGGAGTCAGCATGTACACAGCGTGCCCTAGGGACTGAACGGAACATCAGATGAAGAGGCTGTACTTTACCTAAAAATATTTCTACTTATTTTTAAAGAAAAAACAGAATTCAACTGAGTTGGTTGGCACTGTAGCTCAGTATCTCAGAAATGTCAGGTAATAAATAACACCTCAAACATATTCATCCATTTCCTAGAAATAAATGCAGTTTATGAATTATATGCATATGTTTATATAAAACTATGTCCATTTTTGTCCACATGTATGTTAATAGATTTAACAATAATGTGAGAGAGAGATATCTTACAGGTCATAGAAGAGATTTTAACATGTGATTACATAGAAGTGTAATTAGAAGCTAGTCTAGAATTTTAAAAAGAATGCTTGTGGACTTTAAGCATTTGCAGCCATGAAGAAGTAGAGCGCAGACTCTTTCTTATCCTCAACTACTGGGCAGATTTAGATATCTAATATCTACTAAAGTTACACTTTATAATCTTAATACATGTACTGAATTTAAGCCTTACAATTTAAATCAAATTGCCTGAATATTGGCTCTCTCTGAAATGTGTGATTCCCTAGCATATCCCACCTGGTCTCTGGCTTATTTTCCAGTCTAGATGCACCTATGAACATAAACTTGAGGTGACCCTCACTCCAGTCTTTGAGGGATTTTACCTGTGTTCCATTATTCTTAAAAGTCTTCCAAGTTTTAAGCAAGGTAGGTAGTAAGAATTTCACTTTCTGGATTTCAACATTTTTGTGCAGGGTGATCTTAACTGCAGTAGGCCACACAGTTAAACTCTTGCATTTCACTCTGCTTGGTGAAGAACATTATCACCAGAAGCCAAATTTACTCCATAAATGTTTGACAACCACCCTGCCTGAATTCTGCATGTCTCTAGGGCCTTCACAAAGAAGTAATGGTTTTGAAAAAAAGATAAATATTTTTAGAGGAAACTTTTGGTATTATAAAAAATGAATGCTAAAGGCCATCTGTGACACAAACACAGCCTTCCTTAGTAGTGTGATTAGAGCAAATTTTGTGCTGGAAAAGTCCAGAACAGCCTGTGTACTATAAACAGTTCCACCTGTCAGCTGTCCTGCCCTGTTATTTGTAATTTCTTATGTACATATGCTCAAAGTGCCTCTCTCCATATAAATTAGTTCTATATGCATTACATTAAAATCAAGCCCTTTCTACCTCAAAAAGTATTCCAAAACTACTGTGTCTAAAAATAGGTATTTGTCTTCCACATGTTAACAGAAAATAATGATAATAAAAAGGTATCATTCTGGTTCTTAACTGGAAAATAAATGGATTAAAGAGCAGTTCTACAGGGTCCACAGTGCTGAACCTTTTCCATTTAAATGAGCTCTGCTCTGCCAGTACTTCAGCTGAAGAAACAACAAGCCTGCAGTTATTTGTTCGCAGTAAAGATTTCAATAAACTTTGATTGACGTATGCATACTTTGCTGAACTCAACAGTACAGCAGTAAGCAAGCTGCTATTTGAAAAGCACCTGGCTCTCATTAAATAATTGAAAAATACTTAGAGAATGGCTGTTTCATATGGCACTGGAAGTATGTACTGGAGTTGCATCTATCTGTTTTATTTAATGTGAAATCCTTGAACAAAAATGTTTTTTTATAAACTATACAATTTCCTATTCCTTTTTTTCATTATTCTAAAATTAACATTCATGCTTTGAGAAAAATTAATTCTTAAGGAGTGTGAGCAGATGTTATTTTATCATAGTCACTGAGCAAAACTAGGTTTGACTGGTCTAGAATACAAAGCTGAGGGAAGATCAACATAAATCTGTCCCACAGGGATTTTGCACAGAATGCTGAGCTCAGACACATGACATGGAAATTGCTATGCAAGTGATGTACTGTGAATTGTAAACATCATATCACAAGGCTGCTAGCTTCAGACTGCAGGCTGTCTTTCTTTTTTGATAGGCCTTTCATTGGTGGTTTCAGAAGACAACATGGATATTATTCTCTCATATCTAGCCCAGCTGAAAAGTTAGCCAAGATACAGCATTCCTGCATTATTTGTTTTTGAGTCAGTTCATTCAGTAAATCTAAGGAAGTCATTTAACAAGCAAATAAACCTCTGTTACATGGCATTGCCCTCTGACAGGGCTGCTGTGGCTTGGATGCAAAGGACAGTGTTACCGCTGAATGCAGGAAGGAGCAACATTCTTCTTAACTGATCTACTGCAGGACACTTAAAAAGAATAATTATCTTTTGCTGTACTAGGAAAACAAGAACATAGCGAGCTGTTACTTCTGTGGAATATCTAGGCAACAATGACAACTTTAGGCCAGCCCCCAAATAAGATAAAACCTGCTTTAAGCATTAAGATGTTAAGTCCAAAGCTCAAAGTAATGAGATTTAAAATACAAATTTCTTTTTTTTTTCCTTTTGAATAAACCTTTGCATCTATATTCCTCTACAATGCAGATAATGGTAGAAGGATTGAGAACACTGAAAACATCACAAGAAATCTTTTCTAAATATTCTCAGTAAGGTCATATAATAATACATCTGGTTGATGGTCCAAGGGAAAAAAAATAGAAAGAGAGAAAAAAAAAAAGAGAGATAACATAGCTCAAGATAAACCACCAGAAACTCCTCCTCTTGAGTGTTTCATACAGGAATGGACTGATGGTTCACTGTGAAGACTTGCTTGACTCTAGTAACCCCTTCCACCTATCAGTGCTTGGCTAGCCCAAGCTAGGCATCCTAACGCCCTCTTGAGACAGATGGAACCAGGAAAGAATTTTCCTGGTAACCGGACTAGGATGGCACAAACACATTTTAAACAGCTTCTTAGCATCAGAAAATGAGGAACACTTCTTTCAGCAATTATCATGTAATTAATTGCATTTTGTTATGCTAACTAACATCAGTCCCTCAAAAAACCTTCCACTCTTGTGTATGTAGACTGCTAGGGGCTAACTATCAAACAAAAGCACAAGATTGTAAAATGTCAGATGTTTGTCAAGTGCTAGTGCTCAGCAATGAGTTTTGGGACCTTGAGTTTTGGAAAAGAGAACAGAGATCATTTGATTTCATACTTTTTTTACACAATATCATCTTTAAATAAATCAAAAGATTTTGCTATTATCCAATAAGGAGTTACAGGGAATCTCCATATTATCAGCTATACACTGGCTAAAGTGTATACCTGCAGATTTACAGGCCATCTGAGTCATGACATTGACGTGAATGTCAAATTTTGCCCATTCAGTTCTATGGTCAAAAGTATCTCAGGTGCAAAGGTAAATTCTTAATTAGACTGACATTTTAGGATGTAATTGTGACCACAGTGAATCCTTTAAAATCACATTTATATGTCGCATAAATAAATGGAGAATCAGAGACATTACTTAAAGAGAGTCTAACACTGATCCCGTGCATTTTAACTTAATAAGGTTCATAATCCAAAGGTAACAGGTGCACTCTTATAAATTTAAGATCGAACATTCTCTGGCATGAAATACTTTTATGTATTATTTTAAGTAAAATAGCCCAATTAACTTTGATTATCCATTCCTACTATGTTTAATGGGGCAGGGAAAAGAACACTAAAAGCTAATTTTGAAATAAATGCTAATATATATTGTATCTGTTACATTGATTTTAAACTTCTATATACATGAGCTCACCTGAAGAAGAACATTTTTGGGAACACTATCTGTTCCAGAATAAGTATTAATAATAAATGTGTTCATTAAATATATACATGTAAAGTAAGCAGCCTATCAAATATTATTTTTGGTGTTGGTGTTCTGAATTACCTTAATACCCCCTATCTGATTTCCAGCCATCCAGCAGTGTACCCTTCCCTTTTTTTTTTTCTTTTTTTTTTTTTTTTTTTTTAAAGTTAACTGATTGCAAATTCAGTTGATAGATGAGTAAATGTTAGTCTAGCTATTCAACAACCATTTATTCTAGGATGCAGATTTTTATCTGTGAAAAATTAACATAAATGAAATCAGATTTATGCTGCCTTCCAAAATAAATCACAAACAGTTTTATTTTAGAACAAGTGCTCATTAAGTTGCTAAATTAGAGGAAATTTTAGTGAATGCATTTTTTGTCCTAAAAACATTTTTAGTAATTCCAGAAAATGCATCTAATGTTTCCTGTCTCCTTTCTCCTTTTTTGTTTTAAATCTGTCTTGCTTATAGGTGGCTACATGAAATAGAAATTAGGCAAAGTTATTACCAATGTGAGCTTTTTGTCCCAGGCATATTCCTTCTGTCATCTTTGTCATGAAATGGATCAGAAAAACTGAATACATATATTAATTATATGCCTTCTGTTGGCTGCTTGCAGATGAGAACGGCTGCATGCCCCCAGAAGTGTTGTCATGGAATATCATAGAATGGTTAGAGTTGGAAGGGACCTCAAAGATCATTGAGTTCCAAGTCCCCTGCCATGGAAAGGGACACTTCCCCACTACAGCAGATTGCTCAAAGCCCCATCCAGCCTGGCCTTAAACACCCTCCTTTTGGTAAGAGTAGGAGCTTGTGGTATGAACAGGAACTGTTTTACAGCAGCTTTTACATTTCTCCCTTTTTCAAAGTATAATACAGAAGGGTAGCTTTGGGGCTTCAGACTCAAATACTTGCAAACTCTTATAAAGCAGAATGTTATTTCAATCCATCACTAGGAATTGCTATGTGCTGAAGAAGGCTACAGACATTTAGAAAAATCTGTATTAAATTTGCCTATCAGAATCTTGTTTCCTCTGCCTTCTACCCCAGACCCTACAAAACTTGGTTCCCTGGGTATATTTCTCAAGCACATTTCAACAGATTTTTCTAGCAGATTTTACCTGATGGTTTCTCTTGTGATATTGAAGAATGGGACAGCCTGAATTACTTTAATTTTTCAAATGTGGTGTTAATAAAATTGCCTACTGCTGATTACTATGAAATGTCTCTAGATTTTTCCTTTTTTAATTTGCTTAGCTAAATTAATAGCAGCAAAGTTCATGTCTTGGTTCATTTTTTTCTGTTCTCATAATCTATTACGTTTGCATAAACCAAAGGAGGAAACATTGACTAAACTTTTGGCAATTTTAATAACTCCTAAGGACACATTATGATTATGCTAAGAGACTCGGGGACACATACTAATGTTAAATAATCATATTCATACTATATGGGCAATGGGCTCATTTTTTGGATTAACCTGTCACAGGAAACTCAAGGCACAAACCTGTGTGAATTCCTTCCCATTTTACCATTTTTTAAAGCATTCTTAGCTACCAGAGAAAGGACCTTTTCTTCCTTTTCTAGTCTTAAAAGCTTTGAAATACACATTTTTCAAGTTAAGTCAAATAATTTGATGAAGATAAAAAGTGTTACCTGCCTTAGGTAACTCTACTCTGAAAGGTTTATTTTTTAATGATCAGCTGTCTGAACTAAGAGAACTCAGGCAGGAATACTGCACAGGCTTCTTGGTTTGTCCATTTCAGGTCTCTACTACACTCACAGCTGCCTAACCTCTTTCCCAGTCTCTTTCCCATATATCCACTCTCTGTGCCAGTCTTTCATTGTGGCTAGTTCCTGTCTTCTCTTTAACCTGTTTGCTGGCAGGAAAAATCCTTCCTCTCTTTACATCTTTGCGCTAACCTCTCTTCCATGAGATCAGTAGTCTTGCTAACTCTGTCAGTTTATTTATGAGCCTGAACTAAAACACCTGATTAAAAACTCTCAAACATTTGTGTGGGTTGTTATCCATTAAAGTTAATAAATGAATGTTTTTTCTAAGCTCATCAAAGCAACCTAATTTGTTGCAGAAATATCACCCTTCTTGTACTAGCAGAAAGGGTAAACCATGTTACATACCGTATTTTGGAAGTCATCAGCAGAGAACGTACTCTGTAAGACAGTCACCAATCTGTTTGAAAAGTTCTCATTTAAAAAAAAAAAAAAACATATTAGGGTTAGAATCTTATGCAGCAGGCCAAAGGAAATCCGATTCTATTCAAATGGAAACAAATAAATGATACTTCAATAACCATTACAAAAAATCACCGTTATGTTTTTTCCCTTTAAGAGAATGTTTCTGTTACATTATCCCAATGGATAGGTGCCACAAGAATCTATGTGAAGATGAATAGGAAGAGTAACCTTGAGCCTTTTCTTACTGATTGATTTCAGTGTATCCTTGTGCCATGGAATTAATTAGTTTTCCATTGCCCAGCACATTATCTTCTCACTTGTTCAGAGATGTGCCTTCACATTCACTAAGTATCATGTCATCTTGCCAGTGTTGTCCTTCTGCTTTCTCTTGTTCACTTTTCCTACAGTTCTGTTATCCCTTCACCGTCTTTCTTTTCTGGAAGGATCTGTCTGGCTGAACCTGTCACACAAGTCTATCACATACATACACCAATCACGTGCTTAACTTAAGGCTTCTCATCAAACACCTGTGCCATCGGGGAGCCTCATATCAAAATCTATAAATTAAAACCACTATGCTATAAGTACTGTGTTTTTTTCAAATTTACACTATCTGTAGCTCTTTCTTCACCCTTTCGGTTAGGATTTATCACAGTCTCTTCATGAAATTACAATTTATATGTACCTTCTGGCTTTCAGTGGAGACATCAAATAAAAAGTAACCATTCTTGCAGAACTGCATTTCTTTGTTTGGCTTAGAAAGGATGTATGATATTGTTAATTATAAAGATGCTAGGTTTGTTATCTCCCCTCTCTCTCAGGTTTCATTAATTGTTATATTCCCAGTTTTTACCATCTCCTATAAATGCAGATAGCCTAATGCAGATTGCATTTCCCTTCTGCCAGTCTGACTCCTTAGTTTGGGTGCCATCCCTACACTATTAAATTGCACAGTCCCAAGAAATTTATATGTTAAAATCAAATTTCTGTAGAACAGTCCCTGGCATAGCTTTGGTCTGGGCTAACTAGGACATTCCTGAACAATTTCCACATATGGTTCAGGAATTAAAATGGGCAAGTGGCTGCTCCTAGCAGAGAGATAAAAAGTGGTTAACTTTGTTTCAGGCACTGGACTTGATTAGTATAGTCGTGAGCCAGGAATTGTTCACATTCAATTCACTGTCATAGACACTGCCAATCTACAGAAAAGTTCAAGTCAAACATCAGGGGCAAGCAGTGAAATGTTTTTAGCTGAGGGGTGAAAATGCTGATTATTCCTCAAATTTTCAGTTTAGTTGATGATTATGATGTCTATTAAGTACTGGCTATACATTTTGTTACTGCTTCTTGTGATATCTCTGCCTTTCCTGGACATCAGTTTTCTTCAATGTAACTATGTGGTCAGTCTTTTTTCTAAAATCTGAGTAGGTTCCTTTGTATTTGAAGGTCCTTTATATTTTTATATCTTTTTAATTACCTTTTTACAGTAAGCTATGCGACACTCCTTCTCTTTCCGTATCATTTCAGTAAGAGCTGGTTGACAAGATGTTGGCGGTGAGTAACACCGTAAGTAACAGAAAGATGTACAGCGAGTTGCTGTTTCAGATTAGTAAGAGGTGAAATCCCTTTTTACCTAGGCTAATATGACAATGTGATTTAGTACAGGACATGATTTTTATCCTCACACACCAGTCTGGGCTTTCTGTCTCAGAGAGCAAAGCAGACTAGGGATTCAGCGACCGTGTGTCTGTCACTTTCCTTTTATAAGGACCTTTCCCATGCAGTCAGCTAGCTTTGGAGGCCAATGCTTAGATATATGTCTGCAATTTTTCCTATCCATGCCTCCTTTTAGAAATTCAGAGCACTAGAGAGCACAAATAGACTAGATCATAGCTATGATTCAAACAAGAGCCTTGCCCTCTTCACCTGGCAGTTGCATTACTGGAATACCACATAGAATCCAGCAATGATTTGTATAGTATAGCTACCAGGTTTGCCTTCATTAAAGGCTTGTACCGCAGAGGTCACGGGTTCTTCTGTTGCATTGGAAAAAAAAGTCTTCAATTTCATGTTTTCTCATCACTGACTTCCAGAGTAAGGGGTAGTAACCTAGCTGGCAACAGAGATTTCCAGTCTTGCCATTTTTTCCTCACTCAGGTTGCAGAGATTCCGATTGCTCCTTCTCCTGAGAGCCGCTGAACAAATTCATGGGTCCCTGGTTTCTCATTTGTCATTTTATTTCGTTCTTTGGGGGTTGCTAGAGCTTTTTGGGGTTTTATTTTTGGTTCTTCTGGGGGGAGGGGCAATATGGGGAGGAGCAGGTTATCTACAGATTCTCATTTTTCAAGCTCTCCTTTCTGAACTTCTTAATTTATTAGTTTAATACTTTTTCTAGTTTTGACTATTTTCAATATTCATCTGAATATCTGCCATCATTTAACTTACAGCAGTCCTTCAAAGCATCAGAGAAACTTTCATACTCTGCCTAGATGCCACAATTCATTTAATCCATCACATGCATTTTAAAACTGTTTTTCCATGCACATTCACATTCTCTGCCATACTTGCTGGACACTTCATAATTTGTCTTAGTTCCAGCATATGCTATTAGATTAAATTAGAGCTCCTATAAGCAACTCATCAATAGCCTGATGTCTGATGAAGAAAGCTTCCCCGTATTTTTGTGTTATATGATTATAGCTGCTCTGTTCTTTTCTGAATGAAAAAGTGCAGACCAAAGAAGGGAAGAAGGAGTGGCAAGGAGGAAGAATAAGTTAGAAATAAGCTAGAATAATACCAAACAAGCTTGGCAAGTCAAAATGCAACAGTATGGAATTCAGTGAGTAAGAACAGCTGGCTGTACAGATTTATAATGCAATTGCCTGTTGATGGCCCAGATAAATTGTGAAGTAGATAAAAATATATTAGTTACACAGATAATAACAGAGATCTCAAGCTATGAATTTACTTTATATGTGGACTTTTTTCCATGACTTGATCAATGCATCAGTACAAAAAGACTCCAAAGAAAATAGTTGCTGAGCTGGTAACTCCACCATCCATTTGCCATCATTTTGTTTGGGGAAGAATAAGAGTCACTTTTTTCATGGATCACTGCTACTGCATTTAGAAATGTAGCTTGCCATTTCAGACTCACTGAAATCTACTGGCAAAAAAGAAAGGACTGTTCTACAGCCATCTTGACAAGACTTCTGTTTCCTTTAGTCCAGCACATATTACTTACAAATATTTAATGCTAGTTAGATCCATTACACAGACTGCTTAAATACAAGAGCCTGAAGGACTAAGAAGCAAACTGAAACCTATTCTTAGCTTAAAATTGCATGGCTATGAGAATGAAAGGCTGTGATAGAGCTAAGACTGAATTATATAGTGTCTTCAAGGAAGTTTGATATTGGTGGTAGATATCAAAAAATGCAGAATTATATTCAGCTAAGTGTTCTTACAATAAATACAAATAATTTGTTGTCTGACAGCTGAATTTCTGAATTAAGAGAAAAGCCTCTATTACAATCCAGATGTTGACAGAGAGCTACTCAAAGTTGCAGCAAAAGCATTAGAAATTCCAATAAATTCCAAAATTTTATTTTCATCTGCCTTCTCCCCCTGCATAGTTTGGATATGTCAGACACTAGTCATTGTTTCCTAACTGCTTACTCAAAGATGTCTTTGACTAGTCAGTTTCCATAAAATTCCTCGCTTGCAGTTTTTAAGCAGAAGTTATTTTTGGTGTTCGAGATTGGGTTTTTTTTTTAAATTTTACTTTTTTCCTTGTGTGTCTGTTGTAGAAAATAAAAATGACTAGCTGGAGATAAAAATGAAAAAGGAATGTTTAAGATTCATTTCAGAGGACTATATTTACTTCTGTGTTTTAAATTAATGAGTTTGATGGTCTTACAGGCACTGTTATTACACAAACTCCTACATCTATAGAAAGGAACTTTATATACGTAGCAGAAGATGAATATTTCCTCACTTCAAGTTCATTGTTACTTTTGGAACTTGTAGAGAAATTTATTTTGCCAAGTTCACATCTGTTGAAATGCCCAATTCATTGGCAGAAGCCCAGGTAATAGGATCTGTCTGCCTCATCTGTTTTAAGACATCTACAATGCAGACATCTACCATGTAAACTACCTTCCCAGATCTTTTCCATAAGAAGTGGGGAGAAATATATTGCTAGTAAATTATTTATCTAATCTCAAGGTAGGCATCTGAAGTGTATCAGAATAATCACACGCAAATTTTACTCTTCTCACAGAAGTAATGTGACTCGGACACAGATGTCCAAAATTACACTCATCTGTGACTCAGACACAAAAGTCCAAAATTACACAAGTCAAATTGTTCATGAGGATTGCTCTATTGCAAGATCAAAATGGATAGAATGGTTCTTCCATCTTAGAATCACTAAATACACTTTAGCATGCAGATTATAGCAGACCTTTGAGAGGTTAAAATGCTTGGAGCAACCAGATCCCTGGAACTGAAGTGAGCAAAACCAGGACTTTAGCTGCTATAGGAAGGAGATTATCCCTAAAGGCAAGTCACAGAATCACAGAATTTTCATAGTTGGAAGGGAACTCTGAGATCATTGACTGCAACTACACACACACAGAGAAAAAAAAAAAAAAAAATCGAAAAAACCCAACAATCTTGGGAACTAGAGCATGCCCTGAAGTACCTCATCTACATGTTTCCTAAATACCTCCAGGGATAGGGACTCCACGACCTCTCTGGGCAGGCCGTTCCAGTGCCTGACCACCCTCTCAGTGAAGTAATTCTTCCTAGTATCTAGTCTAAACCTCCCCTGCCGCAACTTCATACCATTTCCTCTGATCCTGTCATTATCCAATTGGGAGAAGAGGCCAACACCCACCTCTCTACAGCTTCCTTTCAGGTAGCTGTAGAGGGTACAGGAGAGGTCAGGAGATATATGGGAACAGAAGAAAACAAGGGACCACATCAAACAACTACATACTTCTTCAGGTAAACTAACTGCATGAGGAAGTATATTAGCTTCTTATTTTACTGCATTTGGTTATCTTCTCAATGGGCAATGGTGATATTTGTCCACCCATTTCTCAAGGGAAAGGACTTCTTCCTGAAGTACAGGACTGGAGGAGTTTTGTGGAGACAGGCAGAATCCTGCCTCCAGCCTAGCAGCTCCATTTTGCTGGAAAAGAGAAAAATTGAGAGGTTTATCAGTACAGCTTCCAGGGAAAGGAACAAGTAGTCACTGTCAGGCTAGCAGCTTCAACGTACCCATGTGCACACCTGAGAAAGTTGTGGTACAGGTACCGGCATAGGTATGAGCAATATAATGGGCCAACAGCCTATGAAACTGTGAGCTATATTCAAGAAGCATTTTAAAATATTGGTACCAAAATTAAGATATACAGGTGTCATCTTTATCACTGGGGTTAGAAATTTTGATTCCATTATTGTTTTACCCACCAATTCAATTATTTGCAACCTGCTGTTAAATATTTCGCCAATCTCACTTTTCTAAACAGTGTAGTCAGCATAAATAAAGTCAATCTACAAACCATGATACATAGAAAACTCATCTATATAAACCAGCTGCCATCTGAAACATACAACAAAAGCTGAAAGATACAGCTGAATCCTCTTATAATATTGCATTTGGTTTATAAATGAAAGAGACCTTTATCCAACAAAGATACATAGAGAAGCAGGTCATATTTCTAAGAGTCTCCTGAATGCCACATGAAGAATTATCTAACTGCAAGGAAAAATACCAAAGCCACTCAGTATTCTATCCTGGAACTTGCCTACAAAGTCATTAAACAGAGCCTCTATTGGAAGAAAACCCTGAAAAGAAGTCTTTCCACAACCACATTCATGAGCCTTTAAGAAGCTTCTCAGCCTCATTAGATCAATCAACAGATGCAAATTCTCCATAATCCAAAGTATGCTGAATATAGGCTGTACCTATGTAGCAGAAGTGAGACTCACCAACATATCTGTACTATTTGCTATGAAAACTCACTACAACAAGACGATGAACTGGATGCTACACCTGCACTTGGGAAATGTAGAACATTTCACCCGGTGCATCAGGTGTTATCAACACATATCTAGTGGATACTAGGCAATTATTATGTACCAGCATGAAGTCATATAGCTTCTGACATATGAAGGGAGCCTACAGGAGAGATGGAGAAGCACTCTTTGTCAGGAAGTGTAGTAACAGGACAAGGGGTAATGGTTTTAAATTGGAAGAGGGAAGATTTAGATTAGAATTGATTAGAACTCGGAACATACCAAGCTCCTGTGGAACTTGTATGGGGCCTACAGGAAAAGCAGGGAGGGTCCCTTTATCAGGGAGTGTAGCAATAGGACAAGGGGTAACAGATTTAAACTGAAAGAGGGGAGATTTAGATTAGATACTAAGAAGAAATTCTTCACTGTGAGGTTGGTGAGGCACTGGAACAGGTCACCCAGAGAAGCTGTGGATGCCCCATCCCTGGAGGTGTTCAAGGCCAGGTTGGCTGGGCTTTGAGCAACCTGCTCTAGTGGAAGGTGTCCCTGACCATGGCAGGGGGGCTGGAACATGATGATCTTTAAGGTCTCTTCCAACTCTAACCATTGTATGATATATTTAGGCTATGCATGAGAAAAATATCCAACTGTCAAGAAAAGCCATTTCCCAGAAAACAACCACTCCATCTCCATCTTTGTGGAGAAGTTTTCTTTCTCACAAAGGAAATGTAACAAACACCTTCTAAAGACAAACCTAAGAACTCTCTTTATAGCTAGGGCAGCTTTGATCTCTCCATATTCCACAAACTATACATTAAATGTCTATTTCACTTAAGTGATCAGTGTCTATTCCTCTCGGCTTCTCTTATTCTTGCTTTCCCTCTCTGTTTTTCTCTCCCTTCAGGTCTTTACAACCTCCTAGTGTTCCTTCTGCTCCCTAAGTAAAAAGTTCTAGTTTTTCCAGAAAAAGTTTAATTGGTATATAATTAAGGAAATCCTAACTAATTGTTCATAATACATAATTTGTTTTGAAAGCTGCCACTTCTATTTTAAGACCTGGTAGAGACCTTGGATGCATGCCTAAGATTATTTTTTTTCCTCAAGCATAGTAGTAGGTCCAATACCACCTTGTTTACAAAAATCTGTCCTGCCTATGGATTCTTAGAAAATCATGGCAAAAGGATAAAATATCTTCATGATTACTTTTCTTAAATAGTTAAATCTCCTAAAGAAATTTACTAAGTTTTCATAATACACAATTTATGATTTTATCATTTGTTTTTGCTTGTACTATGTAATGTATTCATTACAGAGCAGCAAAGAAATGAATAGTCAAGGTAAAATTTTTTGCTGATGGTATTAAGTTATTCAAGATAATAAAGATGGGGACTGATTATGAAGAAGGACTTCTTGATACTGAGTAGCTAGGCAATAAAGCAGTTTATTTACTCACATTTCCTTTATGGAGTGCTGTACTCTGATCTGATGAGATAGTGGGGCTGTGATAGATAGCTGGATTTAAAAAGGTCATTCAATTGCTGTCAAGACAGGAAATTAAATGATAGGGGTTATTAAGAAAGTAACAGAGACCAAAACAGAATGGATCATTATGGTGTAAATACATGGTGAGTCGCTTTCTGAGATACTGTGTGGGATTTGGATTTCTCCATAATAGGGGTAAAAGGCAAAAAAGTGGTATGAACGACTCAGGATTTGGAAGGGATTTTGCATAAAGAATGATTAAGTGGATTAAAGAAGGCTAGAAACATGACAGAGGAGAATGTTGTGACTACAAAATCATGTGTGACAAGGAGAACATGAACAGTAAGAAGTTCACTTCATCTTCCAGTATAAAAACCAGGATCAACAAATATGCCTTGCAACACAAGCAAAAAGGAGGAGTTTCCCTTTACACAGAATGCACAGGTGAGCTGTGAAACTCTTTCCCTGAAGGTAATGTAGATGACAAAAACTGACATTGTCTCTGAGAAGGATTGACTGGTGGTAGAGAAACGAACTGAGGGATATGGAAAACACTTCCAGCCCAGTAAGTCTCAGGGCCACAACAGGTTGAGGGTCAGAAGAATTTGGGGAAGTATCACTGCCTGCTCTCAGAAATGGGATATTATAGTTTAAATGAATCTTTTATGTGAGTTCACACAGACACTCAACAGCTTTTTCTGGGGCTGAATTCCCAGAATGTTCTTATGGAGAGCCCCTTCTGTCCCATAACTTATAGGAGCTGAGTGACTTCATCAGTTAACTCGGAACAACTGTCCACTGAGCAAGTTGTTTGCCAAGTGAACAATCTTAAGGATACAGTCTCCTTTGATGGCAGGATGTGAGCCAGAATGATCACATTTTAGAGGTGAAGCCCTTCAACTAGTAACCTTGGGCTGGCAGTTCTATAGTGCCCAGTTCTAAATCTCCAGTGTTCTAAAACACTCAGGAGATGTAGCCCAAAAAGTTTTTGCAAAAGAGAGCAATGTGGTGCTTGTCATCTAGCAAGATACATACACAGAAACCATTTTGAACTATGTATGTATGAAGCATGTGTAAATAGTTTCCACAAACTGTCACAACTCAGCATCCCTAACAACTTTAAAAGTCATGTATTAGCTATAGGAAGGTGACATCAGCTTGCTTTCCGTATTATTTTCTATTTCTTAAGTAGACAAAATATTCCATGTGTATTTTTCTTGATTAAACACTCCACAAAAGGCTTCAAATTATAATTTTCAACTTGCATTAATTTTTAAAATTATTAATGCTATACTCAGGCTCCAAAAATGTGATTTTTGCAAAAAATCCTAATACTTAGGATCTCACCTAAATTAGAACATATTTACATGCATTACTCATATTGAGAACTTAATTTTATTTCAGTGAGCTTATTTGTTACAGGAAAGACTGTAGCTGAGTACAACCAGTGGACTCTAACTATAGCGACTCTTCTCCAGTTTGAGCTGATTCCTCTCTATCTGCTTTCCTGCTCATAGTTCTTTAATATTAACTATGACATCTGAAGACATTCTTTGTTACTTGCCATTACTGTTTTATTTTTATGTGTGGGAAAGAACAAGATGCAAATAAGCCACCCAAACAAAAAACCATGAAACCAACCAACCAAAAAAAAAAAGAGAGAGAGAAAAAGTAAAATTACAGAGACAACCAAATTTGAGTATTTGTTGGATTCTGAAAGTCTGTAAGCATCCTGGTAGCACATACTCAGGGTAGATTCCTAGAATCATCTAGGTTGGAAGGGACCTTTGATCATCTAGTCCAACCTAACTCTGATAAAATACAATAAACCATGACTAAACCATGTCACTGAGCACTATGTCTACCTATCTTTTGCATACCTCCAGGGATGGTACATCAACCACCTCCCTGGGCAGCCCATTCCAATGCTTAATAACCCTTCCAGCACAAAAATTTTTCCTGATATCCAATCTGAACCTCCCCTGGTGCAAGTGGAAGCTATATCTTCCTGAAAGAATCAAGGGTATTGTGAGAAACAGGTTTAAACTTTTGCTTCAGCTACTTTGTATCCTTTGGTCATGACCTAAATCCTGAGAGGTCTAGAGATAGTAGAGTCTCATAGTATCATCCAGGCCACAAGGGACCTCTAAAGGTCACCTAGTCCGACCTCCCTGCAGACACAGGGACACCCCCAACTAGACCAGATTGCCAAGGGNGTCAAGCCTCCCCTTGAATATCTCCAGGGAAGGGGCCTCATAGACTGGCCTTTCCTGATAAATAATCAATATCCTTGTGCTATTGAATACTGTGTTTGCTCAGCAGAATGTTATCTGAGTAAAGGAAAGGATGTTATCTGAGCAAAGGAAACAAAGGGGGAAAAAGCAACCTTGAAAACAGGAACTTAAAAGAATAGGGGAGTACCACCAAGGCCAAAGATAACCAGGATTGGACATAACATCATCGGAGGGGCTGTGAAGACTACTAAGTAGGTTAGGTCCATCTAGAGGACCACCTGATGAAGTAAACAACCACCAGAGTGCNTTCACTTCATCTTCCAGTATAAAAACCAGGATCAACAAATATGCCTTGCAACACAAGCAAAAAGGAGGAGTTTCCCTTTACACAGAATGCACAGGTGAGCTGTGAAACTCTTTCCCTGAAGGTAATGTAGATGACAAAAACTGACATTGTCTCTGAGAAGGATTGACTGGTGGTAGAGAAACGAACTGAGGGATATGGAAAACACTTCCAGCCCAGTAAGTCTCAGGGCCACAACAGGTTGAGGGTCAGAAGAATTTGGGGAAGTATCACTGCCTGCTCTCAGAAATGGGATATTATAGTTTAAATGAATCTTTTATGTGAGTTCACACAGACACTCAACAGCTTTTTCTGGGGCTGAATTCCCAGAATGTTCTTATGGAGAGCCCCTTCTGTCCCATAACTTATAGGAGCTGAGTGACTTCATCAGTTAACTCGGAACAACTGTCCACTGAGCAAGTTGTTTGCCAAGTGAACAATCTTAAGGATACAGTCTCCTTTGATGGCAGGATGTGAGCCAGAATGATCACATTTTAGAGGTGAAGCCCTTCAACTGGTAACCTTGGGCTGGCAGTTCTATAGTGCCCAGTTCTAAATCTCCAGTGTTCTAAAACACTCAGGAGATGTAGCCCAAAAAGTTTTTGCAAAAGAGAGCAATGTGGTGCTTGTCATCTAGCAAGATACATACACAGAAACCATTTTGAACTATGTATGTATGAAGCATGTGTAAATAGTTTCCACAAACTGTCACAACTCAGCATCCCTAACAACTTTAAAAGTCATGTATTAGCTATAGGAAGGTGACATCAGCTTGCTTTCCGTATTATTTTCTATTTCTTAAGTAGACAAAATATTCCATGTGTATTTTTCTTGATTAAACACTCCACAAAAGGCTTCAAATTATAATTTTCAACTTGCATTAATTTTTAAAATTATTAATGCTATACTCAGGCTCCAAAAATGTGATTTTTGCAAAAAATCCTAATACTTAGGATCTCACCTAAATTAGAACATATTTACATGCATTACTCATATTGAGAACTTAATTTTATTTCAGTGAGCTTATTTGTTACAGGAAAGACTGTAGCTGAGTACAACCAGTGGACTCTAACTATAGCGACTCTTCTCCAGTTTGAGCTGATTCCTCTCTATCTGCTTTCCTGCTCATAGTTCTTTAATATTAACTATGACATCTGAAGACATTCTTTGTTACTTGCCATTACTGTTTTATTTTTATGTGTGGGAAAGAACAAGATGCAAATAAGCCACCCAAACAAAAAACCATGAAACCAACCAACCAAAAAAAAAAAAAGAGAGAGAGAAAAAGTAAAATTACAGAGACAACCAAATTTGAGTATTTGTTGGATTCTGAAAGTCTGTAAGCATCCTGGTAGCACATACTCAGGGTAGATTCCTAGAATCATCTAGGTTGGAAGGGACCTTTGATCATCTAGTCCAACCTAACTCTGATAAAATACAATAAACCATGACTAAACCATATCACTGAGCACTATGTCTACCTATCTTTTGCATACCTCCAGGGATGGTACATCAACCACCTCCCTGGGCAGCCCATTCCAATGCTTAATAACCCTTCCAGCACAAAAATTTTTCCTGATATCCAATCTGAACCTCCCCTGGTGCAAGTGGAAGCTATATCTTCCTGAAAGAATCAAGGGTATTGTGAGAAACAGGTTTAAACTTTTGCTTCAGCTACTTTGTATCCTTTGGTCATGACCTAAATCCTGAGAGGTCTAGAGATAGTAGAGTCTCATAGTATCATCCAGGCCACAAGGGACCTCTAAAGGTCACCTAGTCCGACCTCCCTGCAGACACAGGGACACCCCCAACTAGACCAGATTGCCAAGGGCCTTGTCAAGCCTCACCTTGAATATCTCCAGGGAAGGGGCCTCATAGACTGGCCTTTCCTGATAAATAATCAATATCCTTGTGCTATTGAATACTGTGTTTGCTCAGCAGAATGTTATCTGAGTAAAGGAAAGGATGTTATCTGAGCAAAGGAAACAAAGGGGGAAAAAGCAACCTTGAAAACAGGAACTTAAAAGAATAGGGGAGTACCACCAAGGCCAAAGATAACCAGGATTGGACATAACATCATCGGAGGGGCTGTGAAGACTACTAAGTAGGTTAGGTCCATCTAGAGGACCACCTGATGAAGTAAACAACCACCAGAGTGCTTGTAATTACTAACAACTGACATTAGGAGGCAAAAAAACTGTGGGACAACTCGTAGTCTAATCAACTAATCAAAGGCATGTTTAGGATAATGACTTCTTGAAGTAGCGGAATTAAGACCTTACAAGGTAAAAAGGTGTAAATTCAATCTCTAATAGGTTAAGCAGTTGGGAAGGATGTGAGCTCTAACTTCTCAACCAACTAGAGGGGAGACAGAAACATCTTATCCTAAGCAGCTGGGATAATATGTATATAAACCTAAAAATGAAAAGAGAATGTGTGCATCTAATGTGGAGATGCACCCAATTCAGTGCTGTTTCATAAATTTTTAATAAACTCATTCTATACTTTGGTTTTAACCTTTGCTTCAATGACTTTGTCCTCTCTCACACTCTACATGTGAGCTGGCACTTCTCACAGTATGAAGGCTGGATGTATTTTCATGCCCTTTACAGTCATTAAGGCTGCACTTAAGTGTGTTAGGTGCCTTTTCTGGTCCATGGCTGAAAAGCATAATTTTCCTAGACAGACTTTGACTGCAGTACCTGCACAAATATACATGTATACATATATGCACATACACACATAGCTGTGTGATTGCCTACTGTTCACCCAAAGCTAAATTTAAGCTTAGGAACCTCTGGGTCTACTCCTCAGAAGTCTTTGGTGAACACAATGATCAAGCATTCTTCTCAAAAACTAAATATTGTGAATGTTTAAGCAAAAGTATTAGGATATAAAGGACTTTTGAAACAACTACATTATGCTATCTGAATCTCCATTGTCCTGTGACCATGATTTAAGCAAGCCTCAGTTCATGAGGTGTCCTACATCTTCTGTTTCTACTTATTTTCTGCTTAAATAACTATTTGCTTTCTCCAGAGATAGTCAGATAGTCCTTCTCAAATTTCATTTAACGCATTTTAAGAGCAGTACATTGTATCATTAAAATCACCAAGTTCTACCATTACAGTTAGTTTATTAGTCTATCCTTAATAATCTGCAGTGCATAATGCCTATAAAAATCCTTGGGACACAAGCCTATTTCAGTGATGTCTGGGTTTGAGAAAGAACAGAATTCAAAGAAAAACCTGTGCAGTCTTAATTTTTAGGAGATCATTGTAAATTTATATGCTATTACATCATAACGTATTAGAAGTATTAGAATTATTTCCTATTACTTCCTACTTTACTTTATTATTTCCTACTACTATTTCCTACTAAGGCCTTTATGTAATTAGGAAGTAAACAAATATGTGCAAAATATGCATGCTCTTTCTGTCTGGTATTAACCAAAAGTTATCCCATGTCCAGATGTAATATTTTGTTTTGTTATGCAGTGGAAAAAAAGTTTTTTTAAAAAATATTTTATGAATGGGCATTAATTTTAAAAATTCTTATATTTACTCTTATTTTTCTTAGGAGACTTTAATCCTGTTTTGATCTGACATAAAATCTGTGAGGTACAGCAATACTCAATGCTCTGTGGTTTGCAAGACAGTCTCCTGTGTGAAACGGTAACAGGATCAGAAGATCCAGCTTGGTTCATGAAATTATATTATATAATTACAGCAGATTAGAATCATGCTGTGCCTTAGTAATTGTATTAAATCACAGTATGGGTTCTGCTTTAGCAGATCATTTTCTGATTTTTAAAATGTGTCACAGCAAAACCATAGATCTGAAAATATAGGAATATCTGAAAATATAGGAAAATATAGTTCTGCAGATACAAAACAATCTAGAAGCCTGGTACTTGATTTAATTACTATTTAGCATATATCTCAGATAATACACTAAATTAGTTTGATACTTCCCAGAGGTATGTTTCAAACATTAGTGTAAAATATGTGAAACTGAGCTAAAAAAAAAACAAACCCAACAATAAAAAACGGAAAAGATCTTCCCTGTGTCATACAAAATACTATCTTGGTATACTGCTACAAAAACTGTGTACACAGGGTGAAGGAAAGAAACTCAACTAGGTTTCTTCACATGTAGGATAATTTTGCGAAACAAGTTAATATACTACCCTAATATTCCAAACCCCTTTTGCTATTAAATTTAAACTTCCTGTTTTGAGGACCAGCCAAGTGGAAGTATTTGCATCTTGAAGTGCTTTGAAATGTTATGACGCATTTGTTCTAAATATAGATACGGAAAAGAATTTTGCTTAAGCACTTTGTCTTTCTAATGAGAGAAAATAAATACTGAATTCATATACATCATATAGCCCTAAAAGAAGGTCAAATATAAAACCATTTTTGCTGTGAAATCTCAGCATTATTTCATGTTCTCTGTATGGTGCCAGCACACCTAAGAAGAATGAAAAAACACTACATCTCTCACACTTAATGTATAAATTGGAGCAATAACTTAACTTGTTAAGAGCTAAGTGCTATTCCTTATCCAAAGTATATGTCTCCTAAATCTTAGGCAGTCTTCATGCTGTTGCATAGAATTTCTGCCCAACCTTCCAGTTAAAAGCCCTGGCTGAGTATTTTGAATATCAAATTGCTTTTCGTCACTCAAGGGCAAACTGCCAGAAAATAGTTCCTGCACCTCATATTATCTGAACACAAAATACATCTCTTTCTAAGAGATGTCCAATTTGAGGGATGAGGAACCTCTCAAAATAAGCACACTCGGATAAGAAGAGAATCTTTCCTCAGAGTTCATAGAGATGGGACGGCCATAATTTCTCTGATCAGTTGCCATCCTTATGGTGCTAAAATAGGCACCCAAGAGAACAAAACTAGAAGCAGAAGCATATAAAAAGTAGAGTTTGAAATAGGAATATACACCTGGCATATGTATTGCTTTATAACAACTAGATCCATCAGCACCACTAACAATGGGTTTTGTATATCAATGCAGCTTTGAGTGGATATACAAGCAACCTAAGATTTTATTCCCATCTCCCAATATTTTCTTAGTAAACATAAACAATTTTCAGGTATATCCACTTTCAGTCTTTGAATAAAATGCCCGTAAACATTATGTGCCTAGTTTCACATGTTTTCTTGGATTGGAAGGGGTAGTATTTCATTTGTCCATAGGCAACTGTGGAATGAAAACTTAATGTAAATATGTTGTTTTTGAAAACTGAGAAACAGGTAACATTTAGAGCAAGGTGAAATAAGAGATTTTTAAAACCTAGCTTATCTATAGAAAAAGACTATACAAGTCTACCACTGTTTTATTCCTCAGCATTCTGTTGCCAACACTCTAACCACTATCACTGAGTCTAAAGACAATTTCCATAGGTTTTTCTGTCACCTTCAGTTCCTGGTTAGAACAAAATCTGAGACAGTAAATGAAATAAAATGAATGCTCCCCTGGCTGGAAGAAAAAAAAAAAAAAAAAAGAAAAGAAAAAAAAAGCTATGCTGAATTATGCTCATATAATTCAGTTTTATTGTGTTCTCTCACATGAGTCCCAAGAGTCCAAAGAAGATTTTGGAAGACCTAAATCAGATTTAGCATATATTAGAATATTTCGTTTTTTCAAAGTAGGAGCCCTTATTTCCCCTTCCACAGTACTAATTTTGTGCACAGAAACTTCACAGTGGTTATCAGACCATAAATCAGTCTTTCTTTGCCAGTAGAGTTCACATTAACAAGACTTCCTCAGTATGTCTGTTCACTTCTGCCTTGCTCAAAGATTTCTGACAGGTTAACAGCCTTTGCATGAGTACATAATTATAAAGTAGAAACACATGAATTATTATAAAGTAAAAAATCCCTTATGTCTTAATAATATGCTGAAAACAAACATGAAAACCTGCACACAGTTACAGTTCTCCCTATCATACTCTAACTCTCAGATTCCTATCTGAGATGCTCCTTAACAAGTGAGTAACTTTATCACATTTCAGATTTCTTCTAATAGCTGCTGACAACCAACTATTCTAAAACCTCATCCCAGTTCTACATCTATGTATCACCAACACAACCAAAAACCATTATGTTGATGGATATACTCTACATATCATAACATAGGAAGTTACACTGGAATGAGTATAGAGGTAGGTTTTTGAGAATATCTCATGTGCAATCACCAAGTCTTTATCTGCTCCTTATAATGCTTCCTCACAGATGCAAGATAGTCAGAATCATATAATCATAGAATGGCTTGGGTTGGAAGCTACCTTAAAGTTCATCTAGTTTCAACTCCTCTGCCATGGGCAGGGGTACCTTCCACTAGGAAAAGCTTTACTTTTCTACCAAATTGATCATCTAGGACAGGCAACAAAAATTTGTTGCGGTCCTGTTCTTCTCTTCATTAATTATTTACCATTGTGGCACGTAAACTTTTTTTATGAAGTTCTTTATTTCTGTAATATGTTTCATTATTCAAAATATTACTAAGGAAAGGAAGATTTTATGTTTACCGTGAACACAAGTTTTAATGTAACTGATGTATAGACAATCTTGTTTTGTGATACACTATTAAAAGTCAAACTTTTCATTTCCTTTTTCCTTCTTTTTTCTTCCAATCTTTTTCACGGTTATTTTTCTCAATTGACTTGCCTGTAAATTCTGATATCCACTTCATGAAAGATCCAAAGACTATGTTGTACAATCTTAAAGAATTTCATATAATCTTTAATTTATTTTCAAAAAAGCTACTTTAAAATATAAACAGAAAATTCTTCCAGTAAAAGTTGCTAAACCTTCTGTGTTTGTGCTTTTAAGACTGTGCTCAAGAATGGCTTATGAAACTACTTCTGGTTTTCTCTTTGCCTTTCCAAATATACCTTTAAAAATTAAATACTTTACTTGTCACTTAATACCAGACAAGTTATTTCAACTTGGAATATAATGGTTTGAGGTAGTTATGAGAAGCCAAAAATAGGGTTAAAGATGAAAATGCCAACTCACACATAAATTGCAGTTAGTTACTATGACTTTGCATTAAAGCAATATAGTTGCACATCTATACTGTGAAGAGTACTGTACTTTCTGTAATGACTTTTTTACAGCAATTAAATATTATGAATTCCAAAGCCAACTCCCACTGTCTGTAAAGGTGTGCTGCAGTCTCATTTCAAAATAAAAAATTAAATAATACTGCAGTTTGCCTATTCATTAAGGTCTAGTAACAATAGTGGCATTAATGTCAATGGAAATTATTGGCAACATTGAAGTATTTCACTAGCCTTAGAAATTTTTCTCCAAGATAGTCAGGTACTATACCAAAAAAGATAATGCCTTGAGTAATATTACTTTGTTGAATACACTGCAACAATAAAGAATTCTGAGGAGGTTGTTTCTAAGGATAAGCAGCATATATTCATTTGAAGGCATAAGAACATTGAGCTTTACATCTCTGAAAAATCAGTGCTAGAGAAGCTTGGGTCGTGTTAGCTAGAGTTTGTTACTTCATAATGAAAGAAAGGTGTTTTAAATTAATCAAGTCCTCATGTCAAAAGGACAGCACAAAACCATATTAAATAATAATTTTCACATAAAAATATAAAATTTCTTCAATTGGAACTCAACACTGGTAAGGCTGCACCAAGAATGCTGTGTTCAGTTTTGGGCTCCCCATAGGCGTGGGGGCGAGCGATTAGGCCTGGGCAGCTCACCTCATGGATCTCCTCTATCCTCATTTCCCTGGCCTTCAGCTTCCAAAGCCCCGTACCTATTGTGCAAAGGGCAACCGGGAAGGTGAGAGGGGCTTGGAGGGGTTTGGCTTGCTCCTCCAAGGAGGGACCTGTCTCCACACACTTTTATATTTGCCACGGCCTCATGGCCTCATGGCTCCCTCACAAAATTCCCGACTCCTTTCAGGCCTCTCCATCCTCCCTCAGCTTCTCCGTCTACCAAGAAGCTCCCTCTCCATCTCAAAGTAGCTCTGTTTTAAAGACACAGCACTCACCACCGTCGCTCTCCACACGGAGGAGGAAACCTTGCTCTATGGCGCAATTTAAATTTACCGTGGCCTCAGAGGCTGCCGACGCCATTCGGGCCTTTCCGCCCTCCCTCGGCTCCTCCGCTCCCGGGCGGCCCCGTCTCCGCCCCAATGGCGCTGGGTTTCAGGGACCCCGCTGGCAGCCCCGTCGCTCCCCGCGCAGTGCTCCCTACGAGGGAAACGCTGAGGGGCCGGAGCGGGTCCAAAGAGTAGCAACGAAGCTGGTGAAGGGTCTAGAGAACAAGTCTTACGAGTAGCGGCTGAGGAAACTGGGGTGGCTTAGTCTGGAGAAAAAGGAGGCTCAGGGGGCACTTTGCTCTCTACAACTACCTGAGAGAGAAGGCTGTAGCGAGGCAGGGTTCTGTCTCTTCTCCCAGGTAATAAGTGGTAGAACAAGAGGAAATGGACTCAAGTTGCACCAGGAGAGCTTTATGTTTGATATCGGGAAATATTTCTTCCCTGAAAGGGTTATCAAGCATCCCTAGAGGTATATAAAAGATGTGGCACTTAGAGTCGTGGTTTGGTGGTGAGCTTGGTGTTGTTGGGTTAATGGTTGGACTCAACGATCTTAAGCATCTTTTCCAACCTAAACTATGCTATGATTCTAGAGAGCCATACAGAAGTCATTAATGGGAGAGTGTAGCTTTAGCTTCAGTGATTAAAAGGACTATTTAATAAAGTTTATGGCACAGATATTGCTGAGTCAAAGACAGAAACTCTATAGCAAATCTGTAAAGAAAATAGCTCCTGTCAGAAAAAGGTGTGTTGGCTTTACAATTCCATAGAATGTTCACGTTAGCAATTTAGTGGCTCTAAGGGATGTTTGTGAGCAGCTCTGAAGCAGTGTCCCACAACATACTTTTAATTCAGATCTTGCTTTATTCCCAGAGTGGTTCACAATAACAAATTTCTATAAAGCTATCATAAGAAAAGGTTGAATAAATGGAAACTTAACTGGTAAATAAAAGCAACAAAATATGCTTCAGGGTTACTCCAGAAATCGTCTTTTACCCATATGTACACATTTTGCAGCATATTCAGAAAAATGTTTACTATTTTTTGAATGACAGCACTTACATGACAGTTCGTTATGATACTTTTTGTTGAAAGACTGTGGCTGGGTAGCACCGAGAAAGCTGCGGCTCTTCCAACGCTTATTACAACACTTTGAGGTGGGTAGACCATTCAGAAGGGAAGGGGAAACAATGTTTTCCCTGGGGACACACAGGTGAAGAAAATTAGAGCTCCCAGGAGTGGAGTTCACAGAGCAACAGATGTGAATTGCTTCAAAGGAGAAAGGAGCAGACACACCTTGAGATCTGCAAAGGGGTGGAAGGGGAAGGACAGAACTCCCTCAAAGAGACTGTCTGTGCTGTGCTACTGCCTAGAAAGACACTTATTTAACAATTTAAACACAAATACAGGAGGTAGGATGTGTCCTGAAAAAACAACACAGAGAAGATTTGTCCGTGATGTTTTTTGTTTTTTTTTTCTGTCTCCTTCAAATGATTTTGTGCATTTTCTGTTTTGAAAAAAAGGCTTTGTCTGCTGCTGAGTAACCCCTGAGTTTTAAAACCTCTTCAGTGTTCTGATGTGCACACTGTAAAAGAGTTTAGAGAGACACAACTTGAAGTGCTGTTACAAAACCACTCTTGAAAATATAATAAATGTTAGCGTACATTCTTTCTCTGAAAAGCTTCCCTCAAAACTGTGTCATTCATGGAATATAGGATCATATCATTATCAGAGGCCATCTAGGTTTCTAGTTCTCCACCTCCTTCTTCCTTTGAAGTCTGTAAAGAATGACAGAATAAGAAAGCTCAGAATGTCATCCATATAAGAAATGAGTATTTTTCCCATATCACTGTAACAAACTCAATAAATCCTAATATAAAAATCAAAATGTACAAAAAGTCAGGATACCCTAGGAAAATGCTTGGGAAATCAGAAGCAGTCAGCATGTTCTAGGTTAACTTTTTGTCAAGTGACAATTCTACCACTTCATTTTTGATAAAGGCATTTCTATGTGACTTCAGGACCTGACAAGACCCACAGCTCCTACATAGCACTGTCAGCAGAATAACACTTCTCAGGAAGGAGGCATGCCTGTTGCCTGCACCTAGGAAAGGCAGAGGGAAGCAACTGGTAGACTTCACAGCAGTCCCAGTAATGCCCCATGGCAGGCAGGTCCACAGCCTGCCTAGACAATACCATACCAAGGACTACAACCTGCCTTTAGTCTCTTCCCCCATGCTTTTTCTCCCTGTTATACCTCCCACTCGCTCATCCCCTCTCTGAGTCTCAGATGGTGGACCACCCTGTCAGAAGTCTGCCTCCAAGCAGTCCTTCCAGGACATAATCTGTAAAAGAGAGGCACCTCCATAGGTGAAAAGTTTGTGCCTGTGGAACATAGGTGTCTGAAGCAGGAATGGAGTCAGCCGTGCACTGAGTTATGTCTCTAACTCTACTAAAGATCATTCATTTACTTTTTATTTTTTCTTTTCCCTTTTGAGGAATATCCAAAGGTGAGAATTCTACGTCCAAGTCCTGTCCAGGGTTGCCCCAGCTTGGATTATGAGCTCCCTGAAGATGAGAGATGGGAAGCAGAGGCTCATCTACATAGGGACACAATCAGTATTGGCAGGACAAATAATCCATTCTGACTTGGGAATTAATGGCTTGATGCGACTCCTCTATTTAAAAGCCTTTCTATTTTTAATGAATGGTTATTTATAAGCACTGCTTATTTCTTTGAAGTCATACATACAAAAACCGTTATCAAAAGATGGGCATATCAGCCTAGCTCTCAGTTGTTATAATTTCACATGAAAAAGCCTCAGGGTAACAGTGACTATTACTTTAAGTAAAAACTAACTGCTAAATTGTGGAAGGGGCTACCACTTTAAGAATAAAATCATTAGGCAAACAGTGCTTATGAGCTCATAGTGACACAAATTCAAAAGATAATATATGCATTTATTTGGCATCTGGCAATAAGAAGCTAACAGGGGCAGACAGATAGCAAAGATCAGTTTATGGATAATCTCATTATAAGGTGTCCTTCAAAAAGAGAAAACTAAATTTACATTTATATCTGTATTAACCTAATCAAGGCAAATAGTACAGAATTAGAAGTCTGACTTAGGCCAAGAAGTGAGTGTATTTAAATAAATATATTTAAACAACCTGCAAATTCTATACCATCCTTAATACATTCCTTTTCCTTGTTATAAAACCAGGTATCTTATGAGAGCCAGATCTCTCTGTCTTCAAACCTCCTCCTGTGTGCCAGGGATGAATAAAAGGATGGATGCTTAAGTGAATCTCAGGGTGATCATGACTTTCCAATGGGGAGGCTAAAGCAGAAATGTCATTTATTTTCTCTGTTGACAGGACTGTATGGTGCAGGTCCTAGCATAAGTCCATCTTTGTAACACAAGTCTTGACTTTTTGTTTCCAGAAAATGAGTCGTTTGTGAGTGTTGCCTGTGAGCTGCGTCACTGTGCTGAGAGGTGAAGAAAAAGCAGCTGACCATATTTTAGCTCCGAGTTAATTTTTTTGGCAAATCTGTTTCAAAATTATTGAAGAAGAGAGGAAAATTTATGGCATATTTCCCTGTAAAATATCTTTACAAGAAGACAAGTACATGGCCCCCAAGCTGGTGGACACACAAACTTCAGTCTTAAAAATCATCCTGAAATAATGTGGGTTGAATTTGAAAGACTAAGAAGATACAGACCTCTGTGGTAATTCATATCCCCAGGAGCCATTTGATTTTTTGCTCAGGAAGAATTTCCAGGTTAATCTTAAGCATACTGCAAGAACTCAGAGCACTGTTTGGCACTCAAACTGCTTGCATATTGCCAAGGCAGGGTTAAGTGTCTCATGGTAGATATCAAAATAGCCTAGGTTTTCAGCTGTCCATTCCTAAAACAACGGGAAATACTTAGAGGTAGAGGTGGCCACTGTAAGGAAGGACTTCCATCCATCCATGATGATTCAAAATGAAAAAGAGAATAATTTATCTTTATAACAATGTACTATTTTCTGAAATGTTTAACTTTGTGTGGCACGTACTACCATAACTATAATCTCAATTCCAACCAAAACTGGTTTATTTGACAATAAACTTCATCTCCTGTCAAGGATAGAGGCTATCCTCAAGACTGAAAAAAATGTATTTGCAAAGGCATGAAAATTAACATTTGGTGGAGAAATAATATATACCCTTTACTCTAGGTGACATCTAAACCTTAGCTGATGGCACATATATTCCCTGGCAGATTCCTCAAGGAACCACAATACTAACGTTCAATAGAAGCCTTTAGATGCAACTACTGTTACTAACTTATACAAGCTGAGTAGCTTTCATCTTTAAGTATCCCAAAATATTTTACATGATTATTTACATAGATCTTTTCATTTATCAACAAAATGCTGCCATTTTTGCAACAGAACATTATTTTTGTACCATAAACACTATAGATAATATTTAGTAAAGGATCTTTGCAAGGACTAGTGACAAAAAGGCTTAGCTTTTAGTACTCTAACTACAGTAAACATTGAATTAACAACACCAAGGCCATTATTTTATCAGGCTCAAGAAAGAATGAGAATCATTTCCTGTAACACCCAAGTTTGCTTTGGATTCATTTGATCTTGGCCATATTCAACCTGAGATTGCAGTCCAAGGAGGTATTTCCATAAGCATCAGATGCTAAAAATTTAACAAAACATAACGTCATAGTATTCTCTACAAAAATGATAAAGTTACCTTTCTCTAACTAATCAAAAATCAATTCTAAGGAGAAACAGATGATAATTTTTCAAAAAGATGTTTTTTTTCTCACAAGTTGGAAAATACGGAACTATCAGAAATAGGGAAGATTGTACAATTTAGGGTTCAATTCATTCACCTGAATTAAAATAGAACTAGATCAGACTCTCTGCTTTGGTTAACATTGCATTTAATATTTAAAAAAAACCCAAAACAACAACAACAACAA
>VZRU01005200.1:574000-600049 GCA_013398155.1 Pedionomus torquatus | reverse complement strand
AAAAAGAAAAAAAAACAACCCTAGAAAGTCATAAAAGATAGTAGAAAGCAGACATCGCTGGCTAGCAAATACCTGCAGGATGGAATCTTTTTTATGAGGAGTGCGGTTCAGACTACAGGCTGAATTTGACAAAAAAGAAATCTAGACCAGCAGATCGCATTCCAAGTGAGACATCTCCTGAAATTGTTTCTTTTACAGCTGTAATTACAAATATTTTTCTTATAATCCCATCAGGAATATGTAAGCATTAAAAGGGATTCAATAAATCATATTTTACACCACCTGTTATCAAGAAATGTTTTTGCCAGCATTCATGTAAGAGTAGTTTCATATATATTCTCCACTAAAAGGAAGAAGACCTCAATATCAATACACTTCTCAGTTACAAATCATAGAAAATTATTTTATATCAGAGAATGAGTCAGTGGGGATTGAAAAAATTAAATTTAATTCCACTTTTCTCAGAAAAATAAAGTGCTTTAGCTTTTCCCCTGGGAACTTAAAAGTGGTGTAATTGATTAGCTTTAAGAGGGAATACTTATTGAAATTAACCTCTAAGTTATCAAAGATCAAAATACTAGAAACATCCACATAAAATGTCTCAAAAATTTAAGCTTTAGCTTTACAGACTCTTATTGTATCTCTGAGCAGATGGACAAGTGCTTAAAACTGAGCTGATCCACTGCTTTCTCATCATGTACTTATTTCTTTGAAAACAGTTCTGAAGACAGAACAGACAGGAATACTATCAGAAAGCTAATTTTTACAAAATCACAGTTCCTGTGATTTTTGAAAGCACAAACTTCTCAACCATTTACTTGAAACTAAGTTTTATCCTAAGATATTAATAAAGATGTTGATTAATATGACAGGCTTTATCAAAATGGCAGTTCAGTGCAGGTCTAGTGTTGGAAGGAAAATGGGATGTATTTAAGAGAGCTGAATTAGGCAGGGAAAAAATCATTAGTTACATTTAATTTAGTAAAGTTATTAACCTTTTTTTAAGCTTGTAAAATAGAATGGTTTATTACATTTTTCTTTTCCAAATGGTCTACACAACAATTTCATCACCACTAACCAGTTTCTAACTGCAACATTGAGAAGGATATTAAGTCACTCATCATTTTAAATACAGTCATTCTCTAACACACCTTCTTTTCTAAGACTGACATTTACTTTAAAGAAACATTTATCTATTATTATAACATAGTATCTTTCTTGGAATCATGACTTTTCTAAGATAGTGTGAACAATGCTGTAATGACATATACACTACAACAAATGAGAAAAAAAAGGAGGAAATCAGATAAAATAACTCATTACTAAAAAATTAATGATCATTGTTATCCCAATATATGTAAGAGGCTTCCTTTTGCCTTTTATATTTTCCATAGCAGACTTTTAGTCTGAAAGACCAGAGGATGAACTTGTTCCAGTCAGCAGTATGCAAGAGATTAGTTTTGTAAAATTTTCCCTTTCCTTTTCTCCAGTACTTCCAGAAACAATTCTGTTATTTCCGCTTTCAATCTCATTCCTCAGGAAAGATTTTATATTATTTCCAGGTTGAATCTGCTTTTCATCTTTGCTCTCTTCTCTGCCAGAGTCTTCTGAAAGATTATGTCTTCCCACATGAGCAGCTCTGAGATTTTTTTAACAAGTGATAGAGTTTCTGTGGCCATTGATAGAATATCACTGTCAGAGCCAGGGATTTTGCCTGCAACTTCTGGTTTTGTGGTGCTACATTGGAGGAGGAGAAAATTTATTGCTGTAAAGAGAGAAAAAGTTTAGCTAGGGAATAACTTCTGAATGTTAATGGTGTCTTCTAGCTAAAGTAAGACTGAACTGGGGTCTGCATCCAGTGGGAATTTTAGGCTCTCCCTTCAGATACTGAAGTTATGGGGAAGATGACATAAGCAGAAATCAAGACTAACATTTTCAATAATAACTAACATGACAGGAGATTCAAAGAATACACACTTCTGCAAACTGCCATGCAAACAGATCAACTGCTTGTTCCTCCCTTTAGGAGCTGCATTGTCTGTGACAAAAAATGAGAGAGCCACTGAAGCAGGTGCCAGAACATTTGCCTCGGTACCACTCTCAGAAAATGATACAATATCACCCAAAAAAATTGCTTTCGAATTTTTGGAACAATGTTACATACTTCTGCTCCTTTGAAACTAGGACCCGTCTCTGTTCAGCCTGAATGCTTCCTCAGCTGCTTCTAGAGTATCAGTCTGGGGACACTCATTGAGAAAACTATGCAATCCAACATATATTTAGACCACTTAATTTGTAAAATGCTAAGGAGCAGTGCAGTGATCTTTGTGCTTTTCTATCATCCTGTCACCTGCAGAACTTTCTGCAACAGTAATGGATTCCCCCCTTTGCTCTTCCCAACTTTCCAGTCAATATACATTTCCACAAGGAAGGTAAGTATGATTATTTAAATTAAAGATCACATCTTCTCCCTGTTTCCAAAACTGTTTTTATAAGTTTCTTTTCCTCTTCAGTTCTCTGGGAAGCATTTACTCTTGCAAGACAGAGCACCAGGTTCAAGGAAAGTTCTGAGAAGCCCCAGTGTCCCAAAGCCAGACCAACTTCATGTAGAAATTTTGAGGTAGGTGGTTTTAATATTCAGTGTAAGTAGATTGATTTGTGACAATCCTACTACAGACACCCATTAGAAAAGATGAGATAACATGAATTTATTCGTGCATAAATTATTTTGCCTAAAAATATTCTAGGATTATATTGAAAAAGACCGCAAAATCTGGGAAAGGATAGCAGAAATTACAAAAGAAGTTCACCATAGATGGAAATATAAAAGTGAAAAGCAGTCAGAACTACACTCACTTTTAGAGGTGAAATCAAAATCCTGTACACAAATACTCCTCATCTGTCACAGGATTTGTCTCTTCCATCTACCTAATCTTTGTAACAAATCGAACTATCACCCACTCCCTAAATAAAACAAAGCTCTCCAGCTTCTACAACTCTTGCTAAATTACAACAGTCTGTCATAGCACACTCTTTTGTCTAGCACAAACTTTTAGATCCCACATCCCACCTAGGTTTATGGTAGAACCAGTCATTGATTTTGTCTCTGTTCATTAGTCTAAACTGTAGTTCTTCACCTGCATTTCTGTATTTCAGACCCCAGACTCCAAACTTGAAGTGCCAGTCAACACTGAGGGCTGAGCTGTGCCTCCCAAGCCTCCTGCCACTCTCCAGGTAACCCTGAATTATAAGTTAAGCATTTGGGAACAAGATTTTAAAGTGAGGAAAAAGCATTTTTTGATTTTGTTTCCCCACAGAAAAAACATATCTTTATCAGCATAGAAAGGGTTGCAACTGATGGCAAAACACAGACATCATCTGAATGCAGTTCCTTCTTGCTTTCATTCCTGGCAATGCCCTATAGTTCTGCATTTTTCAGTGACGTATGTTTAGAAATGGCAAAGCCTCTTTTGGCTCTTTCCCTTACCAACAAGCAAAGCTTTGAGAAATGCCTGGCTGACATGACTCTATATCTGTCTGTAAGGTGAGAAACACCCAAGCCTTCCCCAGCTGTGCTATACATCATGGTGAAGATACATGCTTTCCAGTCGACACCTGCCCTCATCACACCGCACCACTTACAATCAGAAACAAAGAAAGTTTCAGCCTACAGTGCAGGTCACAGAAATAAAGGAGATTCACCAAATGAGATTAAATGTACAGACTGGCACAAACTGATTTCAAAGATTGCCAATTAAACTGTTTTGGTGTTCATATTTGGATACAGACTCGGATGTGATTTCACTCCATTAACTTCCATTCAAACACATGTAACAATTCAGTGTGCTCATCCTGAATTAAATCTTATTTTCTGACACTCTTATGAGCACATTAATATTAATGATGCTTGGTATACCAACAATATGACCTGAAGATATAAGAAATATCTTAGGATAAGGAAATCAATAGCAGTTTTCCTTAAGCTGACATATCTAAAATATTTTAGTTTTCTAAAAGATAGTTTGGGTGAACTTGGAAGGCAAGGGAAGGCATCTTGTCACACAAAGTCAGTAAATCAGCATCTGAGATGCTTTCGGGACTGCTTTTTTGAAAACAAAGGATATAGAAACTGAAAGAAAGAGTTAAAGGAGATCTTCAAGTACACAATACAAGGTCATTTTGAGTGGAAAACTGCTGGAGGAATCAGGACGGTTGCATGGGTAGTAACTCTGAGCATCTAAATTCAGTAGCATCACTAAGGATTTCCATCTGCTTGAATGTGACCTAACTCTGAACTCATATCCAGGAAAATTAATATTAGCCAAATTTTGGTACAGTTCACATTGATTAGAACAACTGTTTTAGCAGAGCCTTAAACTTCTCAAATTTCTCAGTATATGCTTCCGGCATTATTAAGACTATTGGAAACTGTGCCTTGGCTTCCCATTTCTCTCTAGCTTGTAGGGCAGACTCTAGATAAATCTCAGCTGTTTTGCTAAATATTTTTCATTGAGTTACAGAGATAAAACCTACAGGCTGAAATCTAAAAGCTACGGACTAAAATATGCATTTATCTATGTTCGTTTGGGTATCAAATATAGATAAAACATGACATTTTGACCCCATGGCTTCTCTTAGGACTCTAATTGATCTCATCAGAACCTGTGAGAAGAAATTTCTGAGATCTTCTGTGGGAACATCACTAAAACAAAAGGAGAAAGATTTGCTTTTCACTTTCTCCTACCTCTCCTTGAGCATACATGCATAAACAGAAACTTACCTGTGTACCACTATGCATACATTAGCAAACAAAATACAGAAAAGCTGCTGCTGTATGGCATACAAAATGTTTAACTCCTGAGAAAATTCCAGACAGACATAAAACTGGGGTGAGAGACATTACTTCTAGTATGCACATCTAAGAGAACATAAGCTTCAAAATTAAGTTGACATAAGCTTCCAAATGAAGTCACTAAGGAAGCAGGCAAAAATAAAGTGGTGCTATCGCATATTGAGGAATTTCAAAAGGTACAAAGGAGTCAGTCTTGACCTTACACCTTACAGGCATTCATCTGATGCCTCTTCAGTTGCTCCTTGTTTTTACCAATGATTAGGTCTCTCTTCAGGTTGTTAATTTCCAGTTTCTCTTCTCCTCCAGGAACTTTTTGGGTGTAAAAAACTCATGTAAGCAACAGCAAATATGACCTATACACAGCTGTCTCTACACAACAGGCTGGACGGAGACAGAGCTGAAAAGGTTCACCACATGAGGAACTTGTTTATGGATAAGTTTATTCATGTGCTAGAGGTGGGTATTCTTCTGTTACAGGCAGGGGCAGTTTTAATGGTGCCAGTTTTAGTGCACAAAAAGTTCACGCAGTTGTTTGTAGTGGGAACAAAACAACACTCCCTCTTACTCTTGGGCTAACTTACAACTTCAGAACTATATATGTATCCAGTATTAATTTCTCTTTTCATCTGGCATAATTCTGTGCTGGCTGTGCCACAGGGCTTAGAGGCAAGGCCACAGAATATACTATGCATCTTCCCTTTTTCTAGCCACAGATAAGCACAATCTGCTAAATGTTCAAGAAATGTAATAACGATGCAAATGCTTCTGTTGGCATTGTAGATACGGAATGCTCCAAACCATTTTCAGTGGCCCCATTAACTTCTTAGGGCCAAACCAGAATGCCCTCAAAACACAAACAAAATCCTCCTTCCATTCATTTCATCAGGGTTTGGTTTTTTTTGAGAGTGTGTGTGTTGTTTTGGATTTTGGGTTTTTTGTTTGTTTTTCTTTTTGTTTGTTTGTTTGGTTGGTTGGTTGGTTGTGGGCTTTCTGTTTTGTTTTGTTTTGTTTTGTTTTGTTTTTATTTTGTTTTGTTTTTGTTGGTTTTGGTTTTGGTTTTTGTTTTGTTTTTGGTTTTTTCTGCAGGTTCCACTAGAAGCAGTAGGAAAGCTGTGGAATACACTATTGAACATTGGCACAAAGATACAGTTTTGAGTTTTTTTATCGTTTTGCCATTGGTCATAGTCTTTTCTACCACATTTGAAAGCTGCTTAGAACTACTCACAGCAGGGAACTGTCTGGGCTTCATTGACTGCAGTTCATTTGGTGCTGAGACTAGACTGCCAACTGATAGTGGTTTTTTCCTCTTACATTTTTTTGCTTAAAAATTAGTTGGGTAGAATAGAGACAATTTGAGAATCTAAATTGCAGAGGATTAAAAGAAAGATTTTTCCAATTACGATTTTATCAGAGAGTTCTCAGAGGTTTTATCGCACAAAGAGCCAGAACTTGCTGAAATCCAGATTAACTATAGTGAAACATATAATTAGACTATGAAATGATCTTAAGCTTTTAATCATAGAAATAACATATAAGCCCCTTTTCCTTATAATAGAAAGCATACTATATATTAGATGAGGAAAATGAGAAATTCTTAATGCTTCTTGCTCTTATCCACTTATAAAACAAAAATTTATGTACCTTAAATTTCTGGGTGTGCTGTTATTTGGGTTTCTTTGGCTTAGTCGTTTGTTTTGCTTTGATTTTTTTTCTGTGTTGTCTCTTTCCTACTAGTTTCAAATTCTGTTTTTTATTCTGAAAGTCTTTTGTCATTACTGCAATTATCTTTTCTATCATCAAACATATTTTCAAAGAACTTGCACAACATCACTTGCTGCTATCATGCATGTTTCATGTCTGGTAAAGCTACATCACCCGCTTTCCCCAGGCAGACTATACAGGTTGTCTCTGAAACAATTGCATTCTTAGACTTCCACTTAATCCTTTTACAAATAAAATATAATCAATTACCATGATTTCTTCCTAAAAGATTCCAGATTTTTTTTCTGAAGAATTGTGTGGAAATAACTTTGAACAATGGAGAACTTTGTTTTATATACTTAACTTATATAAATTAATTATAATTAATTATACTTACTTATACTTACTTATATAAATTAAACATCACCAATAATTCCACTGATAAGAAGAGGCAAAGAGAAATGGGTTTGCTTAACCTGGAGAAGAGAAGGTTGATGGCAGCTGTACAGAAGATGAAGCCAGAATTATCAGAAACGTACAATGACAAGACAAGTCAACAGTTACAGCTGAACAATTTAAATTGGATATATGGGGTTAAACACTGGAAAAGACTGCCTGTAGAAGCTGTAGAACCTTGAAGTTTTTCAAAACTCTCCTGGACAAGGTCATAAGCCACCTGATCCAGCTGTGGAATTAGCCCTGCTTGGAGCAGGAGGTCTGACTTAATGGCCTTCAGAGGTCTCACAGGGCTACAGATAAGCAGTGGCAGAACTGCTAGCATACACTGAAGAGAACAAATTTTGTTCCATAAATGTTAGCTGCAAATAGTAAGATTAACTTCATGCATTGCTGAAGTATAAGCTGTATTAAACAAGTCTAACATTTTCAGATCCAAAGATCCATGAAGTAATTCTGGATTGCCTGGCAATATCGTTTGCTGATAATCTTGTGCCCAAGACAAATTCCAGTCTGTTTGCAGAATTTTTATAAAACCTTTCCTAATACATATAACAACTCTTCAACGAAGAGACAGAGCACACTTCTGGAAGGAAAGGACAATCTGAGGAATAAAGCACAAAAACCAGTTTCACTTTAAGAAAAAAAAAAGGTTCAACAAAAACGAAAGAATGTCCTAAAGAGATCAAACTAAAAGCATGCAGGCACTTTTAGAGACAAATCAGAGATGTTAAGAAATTTTTGGGATACAGTACAGTATTCATAACCAAAGCACAGACTTTCAGAAAACTGTTTTGCCCTATCATCTCTGTACAGTCATTAGAAATAAGAAGATGCTACTGACAAAATATAACTAATTCTGTGCAACTAGTGGTTGCTTCTGTGCAACATCTTGAACCAACCCCATTCACCCTCTTTGCCCAAATTCCTGCAGTTTTGATATAGTGATTTTTCACATGGCAAAAACTGAATGTGACAGTTTGTGAATATAATTGACATTAGCTAATATATCCATTACTCAGTTACAATATCACTTTCTACCTAAAAGACCAATAAGAGGAGACACCTTTATATTCTTCACCACCTTCTTAATCTGCTTATCATCTGACATGGTGGCTCATCTGATATATTTGTTTATATATCTTGCACAGATATCTCCTTTGCACAAAATGTTTATGCCAATGGAAAAAAAGAGTTACAGGAGTGGCTCTGGATGCTTCTGTTCAAATCATATGTGCAAGGCTTAAACACACAATATTCTAAAAACCAAAGCAGATTTGTAGCAGTATTATTACAGGTGTGACAATTGTAAATGAAATATCACCTCTTATTGTTAGATGTATAAAGCAGATATAGATGGGGACATCTGGAAAGCAGGAGCCACATAAACATTTTAAGTTATCTGAGTCTGTGTCACTGCAACTTGCAAAAAATGTCATCAAAACTGCAGTGCCATCTTCTGGAGTATATGTCATGATTCTGACCTCTAAAGAAATATCATTCTGCTCCTAGGTGATGTCACAGAGGGCTCCAGACTACAATGGGAGTGTTAAAGACAGTGATTGCTGGGGTTTTTTCTCTCTCTCTTTTTTTTTTTTTTTCCTAAGTATTTCATATTGGACTAGAATATGACCCACTTCTGAATACTCCACATTCATGCAGTTGCTTCAGAAGTATGTTTCCCACAGTACACTGAAAAGCAGTTCAGGCTTTATCCTCTCTCCTTTACACACTAAAAAGTGAAAAATTTGAAATTGTGAAAAAGTATGGTTTGATATTAGATGAAAAGAACAAAATAAAAGTCACTTCAAAGCAGTCTAGCACACCTTGGAATCACAAACTCACCTTCCAGCATGTGGAACATGAATTGATACCTAGTGTTTTCTTTCATAGCTCTGATTCCCAGTGAAAAGATATTTATAAAAAAAAAATGCTAATTTTAGCAGAATAGCCTTAATATCTCCTTGCATTTTTTTGCATATCTCAAATTTCCTAGGGTGAAATCCTAACTACTTATAATTTTGGAGGGTCTGACAAGATATTGGAGAATTGCCCTCCTTTTTATTTATTTTTTTTTTTCTCTTTTGTTTCCATGCCAATTGTCCCTCTGCAAAAATCTGTCTTTCTAACAGATTGGTTCAGTCATGGTGATAAGCATAAATGGAGTGGACTACAAGCACTTTAAAGAAATATACATCATTGAAATGATCCGGGAAAAAGTTAATTATGATAGGGTGATGAGGATTAGCTTTATATTTCATAGATCCAGAAATTCAACACCTAAGAGCAAGGTCATCTTGTGTTTACATCTGACAAGAAAATAACATCTATGCAATTTCATTAATACCAAATGACTTCCAAACTGATGAAGGGAATGTAGCAGTTTCCGTATCTGCTTTCTAAGCAATGATTAACATAACCAAATCTGCAATACTAAGAAAACAGAGACCAGTGCTCTGGAAAGTGCCTCTTATGTCACAGAACAAGAAGTAGAGGCTGGAAAAGGCTGCTCTGGCCCACAGAATCCCAGAAGAGATGGTTAGGTGGGACCTGTGGAGGTCTGTAGTCCAACTTTCTGCTAAAAGCAAGATTAACACCAAACCACAATGGGTGAACTGTGACTTTGCCTAGACAAGTCTTCAAAACCTCCAAGGATGGAGATTTTGCGGCTTCTCTGGGTGACTGAAGAAATGTACAATCTAAGTTACTCAACTTGCAACTTGTGGTTATTGTCCATTATATCATCTGCCACAAACAAGAAGTGGTTCTTTGCAACTCCCCTTCAAGCAGTTGCAGGCTGCTGAGAGTTTGCTTATTACTTAGCCTCCTGTTTTCCAATCTAAACAAGCTCATCTCTGTCAACCACTCCTTATAATTTGTACTGCTCTGAGGCCTGACCATTTTGGTAGTCTTTTACTGGACCCTCTGCAGCTTACTGACACCCTGAATAACCCATGCTGAATTGGATTATCAAGTCCCATGCTCTTCTATCGCAAGCCACCATGCAATAGATCACCAATTCAGAAAGTGCTGATAAAAACATTAGAATGTGCCCGGCACCACACACTCAGTTACTGTTTACTGAAGAAATGCAGCTTTGGGAGTGGGGTATAACTGATCTCAGGATGACAGAGGCAAAATGGAATACACATACATCTTACTATATATGGTGAAAACACAGAGAAGCTAACAAAAAGGGGTGAAAGACAGTCACAGCCCCTGCAAGAACGGGAACAAAGGAAGAACAGATAGGTAGGAATTGCTGCAGTATTGCAACCCCCAGGTAAGAACATTTCTCCAGGTTACCAGTAATTAAGTCCCAACAAGTTCCTTTTGGTAGAGTGCTGGAGTGAAACTTTTTGAGTTGCCTTTTACTACATTTTGCTACTGCAGTTTCAGCAGTCCTATTACCTTTTACTCTATATTTGGGGTTTGTAAATGAGCTTTTTAAAGAGCAGCATATGTGTCTCTGTTTTCTCCTCCAACCTTTTCCCATTACAAGGTAACTGGTACTGCAGCACTGAGTCAGAGTAAATTCAGTGGCAACACCAGTAACCCTTTTTTAGTATTCACTGTGAAAACAACCAGTCTGTTAGCGCTGCTGTTGTGGCTTCAAATGTCACTGCTTCTGACTCACGCTGCTACCTGAGAACCCAAAAATCACCAAAGGCCCCCCATCACTTGGTTTCATTCTTTGCTGCTAGCTGGCTAGGTGTCATTATGATTTTGATATTTGACTTTCCCAACAGTTGTTGGGGTGCTTCCCAAAGTTCTGCATTATGTTGTGCAATTCTTTACACTGTTAACATGACACTTTCTTTGGGAACTGTAATCTAGCTAAAGATAAACATGGAATACAAATTAAAGATAGAAAGAAAACTTAATTTCCCAGAAATGTAAATGAGTAACAAAATCAACTGTATCCTAAAAAATTTAGCTGCAGATAAATAATAGTACATGGAAAATATATATATATATGAAGTAGTCCTTTGTAAGTCTCATCATTACAGATCATTAGCAGACATCACCGCTTCTGCATATGAACAGCTCATTAAAGTGTTTTGAACTTGTTAATATTTATTAAGTATATTAACTATAATATAAGTTAATAAGTATATTAACTATACTCCTAAACTGCATGTTTTTTCCTGGGTTCTTTTTCTACATTGACACATTCAGATTATTCTGCTTTCTTATATCATATCAGGGAATTGTGTAATTAGGTTTTGTAAACTAATTTTACAGTTTATTTCTGGACATAAGTACTGTATATTGAACTCACTTGACTTAAATCAAGCACTGACAAATTCACACTGTTTAAGGATTTGTCATCTCTGTCTTTTGAAATTATAGTTCTTGTGTAGCATGCCTAGCTTTCAAACTGCTATCATTCCTGTCATGTAGCGATTCCTTAGCAAAATCCATAATAGTCTAAAGTACTTAAAAGAGCTTTATGGCTTCTCTTTCAAAATAACAGACGTTGTTTTTAAATTTATACATAATTTTCTATATTAGACAATAGAGCATGGATGGCAGGCTCTTTTAAAGAACATATCTGATTAAACAGGGCATTAGAGAGGGTGTAATGTAATATATATTTCTGATGCATTTCTCAAGTAGAACAAAAGGATTCAGGTTAAAAGAATGATCAAAGCAAAAGAGACAATAGGAAGTTTCTTCTGTATTAGTTCATAGCTATATGGAAATTCTCTGTGTTCTGCGCAGTTCATACCTGATTTGAACATGGGGAAGATGTGAGTTTCTTTTATTCGGGATTGTAAAACATATTTTCATATAAGTACATATAAATAATTCAGGTATTGAAATAAAAGAATATTTCTGTGGGAGTTTATATATGATACTATTACAGATGCCTATACTGTATTGTTCTAGCAACAGCTTGGGGAGGAAAGGGTAGCAAAAGAAATGACAGGAACAGTAAGAAAACCAGAGTAACTGCAATGAATTTGTCTTTCTAATCAGTTCCTGATGCTGAGACAGTTTTCTGGGACTATGGCTTCTTTGTTCCTTCATAATGCAGGGTCTGAAAGAGAATTACATTGTTTGTTCCTTATCAAAGGCTTGTTTACCTGATATGAGTATGGAAAGAACACTTAAATGGTACCTAGTTTGGATGTCACTGACTTCTTCACAGGTAGAAAACTGGCATGAAAAAGCTGGGCAAGCACACAGCTGCATTAATTCTGAACGCAGGAACACACTGAAATGTAGCACAGGTACAGTTATGCTGTCCTTGCCATATTGAAGCCTTGACTGTCTTTAGACTGCCTAATTAATCTTCAATTTTTGTTTTGACAAGAACTGTGAGGTAGTGTTATATATGCTTTTAAGAAGGACACAGACCCTCTGAGGAGGAGGAGGGACCCTTTGTAGCAGAAAGCAGCTGAAACAGATGGAACTCTGCCTGGGGATAGATGATGAAGGCTTCCACAGGAATATCAGCAGCAAAAGAAAAATAGGGAATTCTAGGAATGTCCCAGTGCCAAATGGGACAGAAGCCTGGTGACAAGGGGCATGTAAAACACTGAGGTACAAAATGCCTTCTTCACCTCTATTTTTCTGGCAAGAATTGCCCTCAGGAATACCAGGACCCATGGGAAAGTCTGGAAGAATCTAGATTTACCCTCAATAGAGCAGGATCGATTTAGGAAACATTTAAATGAACTGGACATGCACAAGTCCATGGGACTTGACAGGAAGTCAAGCTTTTAATGTCATTTAAGTAATTTAATTAACGTCTAATATGCTTTTATCTGTAAAAGTAAAAGCTGCATTCATTTTTATAAGGACAAGCCTTCTAGGTTCAAACACTGCAGTTCTTTAGTTTGTATCATAAAAGCTGGCTTGTGCTCTTTCGCATGACAGATGTTGTGTTCGTGTAATGATCCCACATGCCACATTATGCAGGCAACTTTGGTACACTTAGCACATTGACTGAATGGTGCACATCTCGGCAAACCTCAGAAGAAACACTTTTTTGAATCTGGAAAATTCTGAAAGTCACATTATAATCAATGGAGTGAAAAATACGGAGGAAGCACAGAAAATTGGAAAGCTTTAAAGGGTTGGTTGTTTTGAGACAGTAGAAAAAAGTCTGGCTCTCCTGACCTTTATCTTAAAAGTTATAAGGAGATCGGCAGTGTGGAAAAGTAGAGAGTGCAAGCAGCGATGAATTTAGGTGACAGACAAGAGAGAGAAGATATAATTGGAATCAGTAATGGACCTGGAAACAGAGGAAGGGTTCTACAGAACGGCATGATTATTGGTGCAGAAACAAACCCATACTTGTGTTTGGTTTTGTGAATGCGTGTCTGAGATACTGCCACTAGTTTCACCAAGACTAGATAGATGAGTCATCTATAGAATTAAGTGCTAATTTGGGGAAAGATGTGGTGAGAGTCAAGAACCTTTATTCTAACAAATATTAAATATTATTAAAATTGAAGTTGAAAATTGAAACTGAACCTTCAAATATCAAACATCAAATTTCTCAGCTCTACAGAAAGGAGTGGAATATAGAGAAAGAAATATAGTGACATTCTAGCTTTGATCCATGTCTTTTTTCAGTAATTTAGAGAATTCATATAAATTATCACAAACCATTTGTATATTCTATAACCCTGTTAAAAATCAAAACATTTTTACTTTGTTAACCATTACAAGCATACAGTCTATTAGGCATCTGAAAATCAACTTGAAGACATAGTCAACAGCAAAAGCTACATGACTTCATAGCTTAGCTGAGGCTGTATGTTCCACTGCTTTCTTAATGTAAGACCTCTGCTTTCAACACGTGGCAGAGAAATCTGCAGATATAAAGAGCTGAAACAAAAATGACCAGTAAGATTTTAAAACTGACAACATTGTGCTTTTTGCATCTCATGTTCAGTACACTTTGGAACCTGTAATGTTCAGTAAGGAGGCCTTAAATTTACAAAGAATTTGGAGTATCTGTCTTTTATTGGACCAATAGCTTAGAAATATGGATCAGATAAATATATATAATCCATTTTTGGAGTAGAACTACAGTTCTGGCTCTTCTGAAATTTGACTGAGGAAGCTAGTAAGTAACAAGGAGTGGTAGACATGTCATACTGCTCACACTGCTCAATACGGTACATATATAATATGTTTAAGGTATCATAGGATGTGGCCATGGCACTAAACTCTTTTCAGACAACAGGTCCACCCAGCCCAGCCCTGTAATCTGCATGCTTTCTTGTGCATGTATGACATGCTGGTAAAAGAGATAATTTTTGCCACTTGAAGTACATTTCTGGCTAAAAAAAAATATATAGCAGGTTCTCAGTTCTGAAAAGCTAAGTAAGAAGATTAAGTTAAACTAAATTTATAAAAACGGGAGTTCAAGTTAAACAAAATGTGCCTTGTGTCCAACAAATAACATACACAAGCACCAGCATTTTTATGAAATGCAGTGTGGCTACTTAAAGCACAAGACTGAGGCTGATTTCTCGCTGGAAATGAAAAACACTCTGCATGAGAATCAGCCTGATCCTCATAAAACATAGAACTGAACACTGTAGGCCTGCCTGAGGTGGTTAAATTTTTAATCACTATGGAAAAATCATCTGTTATGTGTATTTTTATTGGCACATTGCATTACAGAAAGTCCCAGAGAGTGTATACTGATAGATGTGCCGAAGTGACTCAGGATAGTCACAGTCAGAAAACATTTAGACCACTCTGAAGACAAGCTTTGATAATCAGGGAATTCCTTGCTTTGTAGGCACCAGTAGCCTGGACTCCATTGAGGTCAAAGCTCATGTCAAAGCACAAAAATAAATTTATTTCAATTATACTTTTAGTTTCAGTTTGCTGTCACTTGTGCTGAACGTGTCATCACTGCAGCTACTGAAGTGCAAAAGCACCCAAAATGCCACTTAATTTCGGCTGAAGTTGTGGTTTTCACTGGAAACCTGAACACTAAGTCAGACAAAATGTTCTTCTCTAAATTGGGCCTAAACCCCGTAGGATTCTACATTCAAGCACCCTAATAAGACATAGAATCTCAATAGGAGAATGCAAAATTTCTATTCTGATTATTCTGTTCTACCCTAGACTAGTTTTTATGCTGTCAGTTCTGTCTGGGTCCATAGAGGAAAATAATGTGGGAAAGAAATGAGTAACAAGTTATAGCAAAAAGCCAGAAGTACCAGAAGAGCGTGGTAATGTTATGAGCAATTATTTAACCGTTATTAATCAATTATTCAGCATCCTTTATAGCTCTTTTTGAAATTGCTTTCTTATTATTGCAAGTTCATATCTCATTATGGGTGGAGCTGCTTTTATAAATGATCAAACTTTAAAAAATCAACTTTAAAAGCAGATATGCAGCCCATTTAAACTTTGCACTTTGAAAGGATGATTTTTTGTGTGGAGTGCATTAGTGATGAAGATGTCATTTCTTTCTATCCTAAAAGTAGCACTTTCATGTCTGAGAAAAACAAATCGCTAACATTTACACAGCATTTAGTCTGAAGAATCAAGTAAGTATTCAAAATTAAAAATAACATATTCCTACGGCATTGCCGCAGTCATACGGTACACGATGCCACGAAGCAAGTGGGGCGTGGAAAGTCTCCTTGAAGGTTTTCAAGATTTGGCTGAACAAAGCCATGGCTGACCTGACCTTTCGTTGTCAGTAGCCTTGCTGCAAGTCAGAAATTGGATGAGCTGCTTCCAGCAGTTTCTTTTAACCGCACCATGTCTGTGATTCAACAAAATCTGCCTGAGCACTGTCAGCTGCTGCTGACACCAGCCCTACCCAGGAAAAGAGAGATGAATTGGAAGGAGCAGTGATTGGAAGGAGCCTAAGGGAGGAATGGGACATCCAATGCTTCAAATATCTCTCTGTCTTTTTAATTCTCTCACTATGGCTCAGACTTCCTGTCTTATTAAATCAGAGAGGAAAATGCCTGCAATTAGAAGTGCTTAATTTAACCCAATTACCAAATCCAACAGAAACAAAGTTATATTCCCTTGGAGGACTGAGCTGTCTATAGCCCATTGCCCAGCTGTTCATACTTTGGTTAAAGGAAAGTTAAAAATGGGTTTTGGTGATACTGAACAGCAAACTAGTCCATAATGTCTTGTATTCTAGCCTACTATTACAAGATAAAAACCACAGCAAATATAATTCAAACTAGAGCATACCTTGGACTGTGTTTTCAATAAGATCTTCTGAACAAAACGTTGAGTTTTGTAACAGCTATTAATCAAATTCAGCTGAGCAACAACATAAATTCCTTTTGGAAAACTTGGTAACACACAATATATACATGACAGTGACTTTTATATGATTAAAGCAATATTTAAAAATTTGTTTAACTCTTCTGTTCTGATGGAGACTACTACTTACTAATCTAAATTTACCTTAGCTGCTGCTGCAGAAAAGCAAAGAGAACAGCCATTCAGGAATGCTTAATACTCCAGACAACCAGCAGAGCATAACTGCTGACAGCACCGCCACTTTTAGAACAACCTTTATAAAAAAGGCATGTCTGTTAATACTTTCAGCACTCAGTGTACCAAATGAAATGCAAATACTATGGTTTCTGGTCTCTGCCTGTCAGCCATGACCTTTAAAGGTGAAATTTAAATCAACAATGTTTTTTAATAAGTTATCAATATTATCTTGTATTATCCTAAAAGATCAAGAACTGTAGCTTCTCCTAACTTATAGAACTGTATCTTGTCACATAGAAACATTAGAAAAGACGATGCAGAGAAGAACAAATGTTTAAAGAGGGACTCAAAGCCTACTGAAGCCAACAGAAGTATCTAGAAACTTTTTACCTGTGTTACTAATTTGCATACAACTGACCTTTTATGTTCTGGCAAATTTTATATCTGTAAATGTAGACCACACAATTTAGTTAGTCATAGGTACAACTATATATAGCCTCTAGGTATCAGAGATAATTACACCTGCAAATAGTTTTACAGTGGCTTTTCATAAGCACCTCCAAAAGGTAATATATATATACCTTAACAAAGGGCAAACAGAAAAATTTAGTCACAATGAGATCTGGAGAACTGAGCTTCTTTTTCACCATTTTATCCATCGCCATCTCTGCCCAGTGAATTTGTCAAGGCAGGAGCACTAGAAGGTCAGCTGACAATCTCTGCAAAGATTTATTCTTTTAATAAAAGATTTCCCATTAATCTAAGTTTAGTGTAAAGCCCATCATATTTTCCCACACATCTCACCATCATCACCATCAGAACAGTGCCCATATTAACTTCTTACTTTGTACATAGTTTTACCACATCTTAGATCTGAGAGTGATGGTATAAGAGCAAGTATAGTTCAATATTGTCCACGATTTTCTGCTTTGAGGGATCAAATGTCTCAGGCATTTTCTTGGAATTCTGAATTCAATATATTTCTCTTCTTCATAGCCTATCTTCTTATTTATTGTATTTTGCACAATTTGAAGGATCTTTATAGGTGAAAAGTGATATGATTACTGTTGATAAATAGATCAACAGAAGTGCAAACTCTGGGAGGAAAAAACTATATAAGCTAAAGTACATTTTTTTTTGGCACAGGAACAAATGGTTCTGATGATGAATAAAGGCATGCAGGTATCCAGAGATTTAATTCTACTTGAGGAGTGAGTTCTGGAACAGCTTTTTAAGTGACACAAGGGAGGAAACATATAACTGGTGTTAAAAATTGAGTTTCTATCCATGTATGAAAGAGATCGGGCACTGTGGCTGTCTGAAGCAGCAGGAAACTGGTCTCAGTAAGTCAAGTGGCCCCATTCTAATATATGTTCCTACTTATTTTGGCAATAAAATTAGGCAAGAAAACTTCAGCCACTGGAGTACTAGCACTGGAAAACTTTGAACGCTCTTCAAAATAGATAACTTATTTATATTACTTTATAACCCAGTGAAAACTACTTTACCACACAGAATTAAATCTCATAGTAAAAATACTATTTTCCATTTTTTTCACCCTAACATTAAGCAACACTTGTAGAACCAAGATAGGAATTATTTTTCTTCGGTGGAAATCTATTTAGAGAAGACGTGTATTAAAGCCACACACATACATACTGAAGACAAGCATTTTGGGAGGAAAAAGTATTCATTTGATTTCAACATTTTGTGGTAAACATCTTCCCTGAATGCAAAAAGAATTGGCTCCAGTTGCCAGGTGGTGCTGAGTTATGGACATGCTGTTGCAAACTGCCTGGGGAACAACCTAGGGTGAACTTCAAATCAGATTTGCTTCTGAGCCTTGTGTTTCAACAGCACACTGATTTCACTTGATTGATCCGACTAATTTAATTTTAGGTGAGTCCTGCTCTCCAGTGAGAATATGATACCAACTTTATGCAGGAGTTTTAAGGGGGAAAATGTGGCTGATGCTTTATCTTACTCTGCCTTTCAAACGTACTGACTTATCCGCTATTTCCTCTTCAGGAATGTCCTGCCTAGGAACTTGCAGAATATAGAACTTTTTCTTTTCAGTTGCGTACATCACCACTGATTGCTTTAACTATTTAAGTTCTCTTTATTTTTGATATTCTGCCATTTGATAATGAAAAGCCCTTAAAGATGCTCTACATAAAGTTTAGTCATTGGTCATGAGGTACAACTTTTTAGAAGTATGTCTTAAAAAAGGAAGCTGCAGTATGACCAAGACAGAAATATCTACATAATACTGTTGTTTACTGCTGCAGTTTCCTCACACAGGATGTTGGAATTTGGCAGTGCTCTGATCACTACTAAATACTGTAATCTTGCAAGTCATTCTGTTAATTCACAGCACCAAAGCTCCTGTCAAAGCCTTGCTATGCTACTAGACTTCGTACTGTTGGGTGTAATAAACAAATCAAAGAGAAGTTGTACATTTGATCTGTGAGTTATTTTAAGTCAATACAAGCCTCCAAGCAGAGAAGTTAATTCAACTCTTGTAAACAGTCAATCAGACAGGACTTCATTAGCAGAGGTCACGGTAAGAACCACTACATGATTTCCAGGATGCTCTTGCTTTCATTCTCTTTGCAAGAAATGGCATACCATTGATTGGAAAAAAAAAAAAAAAAAGGTGATTTCAAGAGAAGTTGACTCAGTATGAGGAGTCTTGAGAGAATATGTTAGAAGCTCTTTGAATGTTAATGGTTATTGGAAATTGTTGACTTCATTGTGCAATATTTTTTGTCTGAAAACTAAAATAACCTTTTGCTCATGGAATTTGGAATACTGATGCATTCTTAATAAATTGCTTTGTCTATTACGCTAGAGAACACCCTAGCTTTACTTAAGTCTCTAATTGCTTCCACCTATTACCCTGCACTGCAGCAATTAATGCTCCACTATGAACTTCACTTACAAATCTTTACAATTAGTTTCAAACTACAGGAAGCAATATATTTGGGAGAATGATGATGTCACTAGAGACTCTCCTTATTTAATCTTTTATAGATTTGTTTTTCATGTCAGAAAATCATATGTTCACAGAATCATAGAATAGTTTGGGTTGGAAGGGACCTTTAAGATCATCTAGTTCCAACATCCCTGCCATGCACAGGGACACCTTCCAGGTGTCCTAAAGCGCCATCCTGCCTGGTCGTGGACACTTCCAGGGATGGAGTATCCACAACTTGTTAGGACAGCCTGTTCCAGTGCCTCACAACCCTCACAGTGAAAAATTCCTTCCTAATATCTAATTTCCCCTCTTCCACTTTAAAACCATTACCCCTCGTCCTATAGATACATGGCCTTGTAAGAACTCCTTCCTCATCTTTCTTGTAGGCCCCCTTTAGGTACTGGAAGGCTGCTATAAGGCCTCCCTGGAGCTTTCTCTTCTCCAGGCTGAACAAGCCAAAATCTCAGCCTGTCCTCAGAGGAGAAGTGCTCCAATCCTCTGATCATCTTGACCTTCCTCTGGACTTGCTCCAACAGGTCCATGTCCTTCTTATGCTGGGGGCTCCAGAGCTGGACACAATACTCCAGGTAGGGTCTCACTAGAGCGGAATAGAGGGGTAAAATCACCTCTTAACCTGCTGGCCACACTTCTTTTGATGTAGCCCAGGAGGCGGTTGGCTTTCTGGGCTGCCAGTGAACGTTGCTGGCTCATGTTGAGCTTCTCATCAACTAACACCCACTAGTCCTTCTCCTCAGGGCTGCTCTCAATCCATTCTCTGCCCAGCCTGTGTTTGTGCTTGGGATTGCTGCAACCCAGGTGCAGGATCTTGTACTTGGTCTGGTTGAACTTGAGGTTCACATGAGCCTACTTCTTAAGGCTTTCCAGGTCAGTCTGGATGGCATCCTTTCCCTCCAGCATGTTGACCACACAATACAGCTTAGTGTCGTCAGCAAACTTGTTGAGGATGCACTCAATACCAACATCCATGTCACCAACAAAGACATTAAACAGCACCAGTCCCATTACCAACCCCTGAGTTTTGCTCTAGTCTCCACTTGAACATCAAGTAATTCACTTTAACTCTGAGTACAACCATCTGGCCAATTCCTTATCCACCAAATGATCCATCCATCATATCCACGCATCTCCAGTTTAGGGACAAGGATGTTGTGCAGGACAGTGTCAAATGCTCTGTACAAGTCCAATTAGCTGGAAGTTAGTTGGCATATTCAGAAGTAAGGACATTAGGGTGTCATGAGACTTCTTCCTCTGTGAGTCTAAGAGCTATTAGCAGCCATATCATAGCTACTTTTACAATAAATAGAGTTCAACACCAAACACTATCTGTAGGTCATTAATCTGATGAGGAAAGCATATATTTGTTGATCATATGAGAATATTGGAGAAGTAACTTCTCATTGGTATGCAGTACTTCTGAATGGGCAAAAAGAACTACAGAATAACGTAACAAATTGACCATTTTGATATCCAGCTTCCTGGTACCTGGAAAACTAGGTCTCAAGTTCTGAATTTCAGTTCATGAGTGAACCTGGCCACATGGATTATGGAATTAATGTCTTAAATCACAGTTGGGTTGTATTTCTTCTAAATGCACACAAGTGGTTGGTTTTTTTTTTCTTCAGCAGCAATTCCTGGTAGCTGCTTTCCTTGAAAGACAGATGTTTTCAAACTAGCAGACAAAGGAGGAGACAGGATAGGAAAGACCTACCCAGATGGGAGCCTTCTACAGAACAAACTGCCTACAGGCTGTGGAGAAGAGAACACACGTATCACCCCAAGGTGTAAAGAAAAGAGATTACTTGCACCATCCAGTACAGTCTCTGAACTGGCCTGAGAGAAGACTTGACAGAAAAAGCCATTAAAATTTAAATCTCTATTTGGAGATGCTCACATTAGAGAAGAGGACAGTGGGCCCAACCCAAGCATTCAGCAAGACCTAAAGTCCCACCACAGTGCCCATGAAGCAATACAGCCTGCATGACTGTATCCTTCTCTGTACCAAGAAACAGTGTTCATGTGAGAAGCCTGGAAGTAGATTCCCAGAAATGCAATAAATGTTGCTACTTACATCTTCACCTGTTATTCCTCATTCAAAGAACTTCACCGGCATTTCCTAATGCATCTGGGAGTTCAACTCTGTACAGGTGAGCATTATTAGCACCCAAAGTTTCCTTCTTCAGTGGATCTGGGAAGTGTATTTTCAAAGTAAACAAATGCAGTTGCAGGTTAATAACCATTTCTACATTGACGCAGAGTTAATTCATCCAGAGAAACAGTGCACCAGGCAGACACGCAGGCTATGAAGTAATAGCACAGCAGGCAACTTGCCTGCTTATCTCAACTGAATTGTCTACTTGTGAGGAAAGTGCCATTTTTGCCTCCTACAGATGCAGTGTTCAGCCATCATTTCACTTACTGTGGTTAATTTACTGAGAAAATACTGTATTTTATTTTGCTGTCAAAAATAGCTCTTATTATTTTTTTGAGTGCTCAGACACCAAGACTGGTTCCCTGATGATTTCATAGTGTTACAGTGCACCACCAAATGGGCCTGAGTTTGCCCCTTTTCCTCTGCTCTGAAATCCCCACTCTTCTAGTTGTAAAAAAGAAGGAAAAAACTAAGACGCAGAGGAAAAAGCTACTCAGAAATTGATTAATAGTATTTATTTTTGTCTCACACATGGCCAATAACACACAGAGCACATTTAATGTCTAGCTTAGAAAGTGTTCATTTACATTTATTCCCTTTAGGTCATCCTTCCTATCAGCAGTGCACCTCTGTTGTGATTGAAATGCCAGGCTTTAATATAGCAGTATTAACACGTTGGATGTGGGGAGGGGAAAATAGGGTGCTTCATCATATGGCCTCATTTTTATTTGTTTATGACTTCAATATTCATGATGGGCTGACAAGTTTATGAGTTCAATTCCGGGGATGAAAAATTTTAAAAGGGCTTGTGGGAACATAGATCCTGAAAGGATTTCACTTTCAAATTTTGCAGACACAACTTATATTCAACAACACCCCCATATAAATGATCAACCTTTAAAGCCCACAGGGATGTTTTCAGGCTTCACTCTATTGTAACAACATGTCAGCCAGAGAGTCGTTACTGAGCAGATAAAAGTGATGCAGTTAGTTAGTTTTGAAGGTCTTGGGGCTGAAAGATATGAAATAAAAATCATAAATGCTGCAGCTGGAGTTATTGAGACTAGAATTTGCCGTTGTTCAGAAGTACAAGGTGAAAATGGAGAATGTGATAACATGATAAATGGAACTGATCATATCTGTGACAGTCTTTTGATCTTCAAAAGCCCAGTGGGTTTGAATTGTGCTGATAAAGCTTGCTATAATTACTTCATGTCATTCAAACTCTATGTGGCACAAGACAGGAGAAGGCTGCAGGTGATATTGTTGTGGAAAACAAGGGCTTGTGAGCCTTCTGATCACCTCTGCATCCAAGATGACAGGAAAAATAAGCTTCAACTGATGGGATTTGTGCTGACAAGTAGGTTTTTACTCTTTTCCAGGATTTCTTTAGCTTTCAAGCAGCATTTAGAAATAAGGCTTGTGTATCTTTTAGACACACTGTCTCTCAGAGAGATTTAACTTCTCCAGTTCAGTGAGGGAAATACAAATCCCCCAGTATTAAATAAATTCTACTGTGAGTTTTTAAGTCCTGTGTTGATTTGCTACAGTGATTTGATTTGTATCTTCTAATCTTTATTTGTTGAACTATGGCTTTAAACCAGTGGTTAGGGTAAGCAGGAGCACATCAATACAGTTCCTTCCCCATGAAATTCCCATGATTTCTGTATGTGACATTTCTGATCACCAGACCTGCTCAGCAGCCCTCAGTCTGGTCTGCTTTACAGCCTGTTTGTGCAGGGCAGTCAGGTACTGTTGGTCACAAAAGGGAGAGAGAGAAGACAAGCTGACTTGAGTAATCTAAGAATGGTTGCCTGGAGCATCAACATCCCAGCTCATGCAACATCACCTGGACCCTTTGAGGTCCAGAAAGGTCTGTCTGAAACATGACCGAACACAGTGACACATGGGTTCCCCTGTCTCTTGGATGAAAGGCACTGTACTGGGAGGCCAGCAGTTCCCAGTTTGCCAAGGGTTGCTTCCTGCCAGAGAGAGAGAAGTATCCTATCATAGAATCACAGAATCATTCAGGTTGGAAAAGGCCCTTGAGATCACTGAGTCCAACCACCAACCCCACTATACAAAGTTCTCCCCTATACCAATCCCCCATATCCATACCTCCCTGGGCAGCCTATTCCAGTGTCTGACCACTCTTTCTATAAAAATTCTTTCCTAATGCTCAGCCTAAGCCTACCCTGTTGCACCTTGAAGCCATTCCCTCTTGTTCTATTGCTAATTAACTATGAGAAGAGACCGGCACCAACCTCTGTACAATGTCCTCTCAAGTAGTTGTGCATGTACAAGTCTCTCACCCAAAAAAGGGAGGAACATCTTGTAGTGTTAACCTGGAACCTCATCCCACAGGGTGAGGAGGATCTGAGGTAACTACAAATAAATACAATGTAGTGTATCATTTCAAGAGTAGATTTAACTATCAAAAGAAAATTATTTCCAGCAGATGATGGGGAATCCAAGGGAATGCATATTACTGCTATAAGCTAGCAGCTAAAGGTTTCAGGATACTCTGAATTCTAGTAGAAGGTAAGGAAAATGTATAAAATCAAAATTCTGCATGTACATTTCATTCTGCTTATTCTTGATCCATTTATTTCTAATGGGAATTTTTAGAAAGATTCTCAAAATGCAGAGCTTCTGTGAGTTAGAGACCTACCAGAAGTACTGTCTCGAGGAGTTTTATCATCACTCTACAGCAAAGAAAAATGAACTTAGATTCTTCCAGTAAATAAGACATCTTTTCTGTGACTAATACAGAAAGGGAACAAAAAGCAAACACAGCAACACTGCTATTATTTATTCCTAGCAGCAGCAGCATCAGTCAGTTCTTTTGGATGCAAACAAGAACAGTGATCCTTAAAGCACTGATTAAACAAAACCCTACTACCTAGGGAACCTCTGGAAAACAGAGATTCTGGAAATAGCAATTCATATGGAAAAAAAGAATATTTCTTCCTGTGTTCATCTTAAAACAGATTACAACAAATTTGATAGACGTCTGAGCGGGTGGCTACTTTGTTTGGCAGATGTATAAAAGACAGAATGGCTCTGGCAGAAAAAATGGTGTGAGGAGTAATTGTCTACACCTATTAAAGGAGCAAGTTCTAATTAATAAGAATTCCTTGAAGTAAAAAATTAGTATACATGCAAAAGTTTTCTATGTACATTTATTAAGCATAAGAGAAGACTGCAGAGGACTTCCTTGGGTAATGCATGTGGTAGCATTAAAACATACACAAAAGTTCATCAAGGCCAGTCGGGTTTGTGATTAATCACAAATCCAGTCCTGACAGTCACCATAGCACTTGGCCGGCAAGGAATATGTGACATGAATGTGGGCCTCTGTGCATGTCACATGGCAAACAAGTGTCATTTCCTTCTGAAAATTCACAAGGACAATGATTAAATGGCTTTTTTTTTTTTTTTTTAAAGAGAAAGGAAAATTCATGTTGAAAGAAATCATGTTCATATTAGGGTGTGAAAAACTAGAAAGGTCTTTTCTCAAAAAAATAAATTTTCCATACTAACACAAGTTGGAAATTAGATTTGGCATATTATAAACTCAAAATAAATCTCTAAAAGCCATTTAATGTGAGAGTTAATCCCTGAACTAGAGCACCAAGAAAGGGGAATTTACTTGTTGGTTTTAGTCAGCATATATGAAGTCAACAAAATATGAATATTTTGTTAATAAACATCATATTTTCTAGTCTAAACACTGCTACAAAGTCTTGCACCAATTATCATTGGTGTACACAAGATATATCATTACTGAGTTTCTAAGGTTCGTGCAGTGAAACAAGCCCTTTTACTAACACCAGCATTAGAACTGGATTAGCTCCCACTCACTTCCTCAGAACTAGCTAACAAAATAGATACACCAGGCACTGTTCAAAATTATTTCAAAATAGTTCAGAGCTAAGATTCAGCATGAAGTTTCTCTATATAATCTAAAATTAAATTATTAATGTCTCATTTTCAGGCATCGTGGCATCTATTGCAATGTTAACTAGCACCACCTCTCTCTCAACACAGTTGCAGTCACTGCTGTGCAAGCTAAAACGCAGCTACGTAACACCAAATAAACTAGAGGAGTACACTGTATACTCAGATCTGGATGGATGGCATTCTGGAGACCTGATGTCAGAAAATGTTTCATTCAAATGTTTATTCATTTTATCTGAAGGCTGTGTAGTTAGTAGAACATCCTCAGCGTGTTTGAACGTGTCCAGTTTGGTTAAAAACACTTAATCTGGCATACTGAATGTATATTTATATAAGTATAAATATACATTACACAAATAATGTTTTAAATACATATATTTGGATTTTGTATTTGAATCTGAGCTTTTTTGTGACACAGAGATATGTGGGAAATACATAAATGTTTATTCGGGGATTTTTTAACTGATGGTATATTTATCAGCTTTT
>VZRU01005200.1:539225-573992 GCA_013398155.1 Pedionomus torquatus | reverse complement strand
AAATTTAAAATCTAAACCAAGCTTTTTCTGCAATTCATGTGTAACGATTTTAGATCACGGGTCCTGTAAGAATACTTTTAAGGGGATGCTCCAAAACTTGTAATATCACCAGGGGCCACCAGAGGACACTGTTACAGAAAATGCTTCAGAAGAAACTCTTATCAAATAGTTCTTTCTAATAGACACCACATACCAGTAGAAAAGTCTGTGTCTGCCTGACTTACTGCGAATTATTTTCAAAGGTTTTGCCTAATAATTATCTATCCACAAACAAGACATTTAAAATATCAGACATCATTGGGGGAAGGGGGGAAAATCACTGCATATTTTTGTCCCTAGTGCCTTGGGTTAAGACAATGAAAGGCTTGTCCGAGCTTCAGCAAGTTCACTAAGCTGTGGCAGCTGTTTCACAGGTTTTTCACTGAAATTCCAGGTAAGCATAGGTCCATTCAAACATAAAAAGGAAGACATAAAACTTCTCCTTCCATTGAGAAAAAACAAGCAGCTCTTGAGACAACGATGAGAGAGAACAAACTGAGGCAAGGCGGGTGGAGCCCTTAGGAAGGAAGAACCGTGGGGTAAAGGGTAGCTGAGTGAACAAACCAAGCAAGGGGAGATGGAAAGCTGGAATAACAGCTCAAACTGTTGGCCAAAAGCCCCAAGTCTCTATCTGATGCCAGATGTCTGAATTTTCTTCTTCTTTCTGAGAGTCCTCAGCACAGAATCCCAGCCAATACAACCAATGCCTGTTTGGACTTGACTGCCAATTCCCATCTGCTTTATCAAGCTACACTCATTTGATCTTTAGCCACATACATCTCTGCAGTTTACTACCAATGGAAAGCTTTCTGTCTTGCCAATGCTAATGAAAATTTCCTGCAAGGGCTGACAACTAGGAATTGTATGGACACAAACGCATTCAGAAACACAGCAGAAAAGGCAAAGACATTTGCAGTTTCACATCAATCCTAACAATACCTGAGTCAGAACAATACAATGCTTATAAGTAACATTACACTAGTATTTCAGTGACTGGATAGTGGAATGGAGTGAGCTAAAGTTCCAGAGATCTGTAACATGTCTAAAAGGCTGCAGAATCCATACCTTACATTCGATCAGGCAGCCAGAACTGGAAAATTAGAATGTGCCTTATAATAACTCAGTAGAATAAAATGCACAGAATCAGCAAGTATTTTAAATTTTACTGTACTGCTCTCTTTTTTTTTCTTTTTTTTTCTTTTTTTTTTTTCTTTTCATGTATGTTCTATTATGCATGATGCGAACACAACCTATTTACGCTGTGGTTATTTGAAAAATAGATAAGCGACATAGTTGTATGTTAATGTTCTTGCCATCTATAAAAGCATCCCAAATGAACTACAGTTTTGAGGTGATTGCAGTAATGAGTTTACAGTAAACTCCTGTAAGACTGCCACGTTTTAAAATGAGGCAAAGGCAGGGGGAGGGAGGGAAGCAGATTTTATCTTGTAGCTAAGAATGTAGAACACAACTTTCTAAACAGAGAAAGAAAGAAAGAGGAAGGTGACAAAAAACTCTATATTATAAAAATGGGCAAATCATAAATTTTAGAAGCTCATGAACCACTTTTCCTGCTGTCTACTGTAGTCTTGCTTTCAGTTTAATCCACAATTTTCTGGAGTGCATGAAACTGCACAATCCTCTTTAGCCTTTGTGTTTTCTCTGTGTCTCACCTCAGATGTGGGTTTATTCTGCTCCTTGTTCCTACCAGTAGTCTCTCTCTCTGTAGTGCAGGCTCCAGTTCTTCACCTCTGCCCCCAACTCAGTGGACTCTTGGTTCATAAGGTGTTCTTTCTGATGCTAGGGATGTTTCAGCTCCTGCCAATGCAAGTATCTGCTTCCAAAGTTCAGCCTGCCACCTTAAATCCTTGTGCTTTATCACTTTTTGCTCAGTCTCTTGTCTGTGTCCTACTATTGATGCCAGAAACTCAGTCATGATTTCTCCTTTGGAGGTCCTCAATTACAAACAATTGGAGGAAATCCAATGCTATCCATGTGTGATTTGACAAAGCGCTACAAACCATATGCACCAACAACTCTTTTGCTTTTCTTCTACTGCCTACTGCAGTTGCAAAAAAGCCTGTCAAAAATGAAAAAAGCTTTGAAAATGAACCATGAACTCTATCAACAGGTCAAGAAAAAAAGAGTTTGTGACAGCTTTCCTAATGATATTCAACTATGGCAGCCTAAAGCCTTGGCTACTACACCAAGTTTTAAATCAGAATTGTAAGTGCTTTAGTCTTCATTCTACCATAACTTTGTGTGCAGAATCTCCTTCAGGAACCACCAGGGCTCCAGTTCTGTCTTGTCAACAGCTGCAGTCGCACTAAGTGCTGCCCGATTTTGAAAACTCTTTGACGCTTTCCAATAGTCCAAGCAAGGTGAGTAGTTGTCAGCTCTCCACATGGGCTGCCAGGGTGGAATATTAAACTAACCTGAGCATTTGTTTCTGGTCTAATCTTGTCAGACTTGATTTGTGTGAGAAACTTCCCAATTCTCAGTCTGCATATTTAATACAATTTCTCCAGTGAAGTGCTTTGAATGATCTGCTAAACAAAAAGCCATAGGGACTTCTTTAGATTCAGGGAGAACAGCATGGATTTTCACTTTCTGGAGAAACTGGGCTAACCTGCAGTGGTTGTTACCAGTATTTGTGTATATACAAGCAAAGGACAAGGGGATTTTACTTCATGTCAGATGCTTACTGTTCACCTTCAGGGGTCAGGGATAGATATTCTGCTCAAGGTTGGGACAGTATAACTGTTGAGTCTTTTTATTACTTTTCTGGAAGTTAGCTCTTGATAGTTGCTGGATATGAAGGACATGAGCAGTATTTTGAAGTAACTTGAAGGCAGAATTAATAATTTTGGTCCCTTATTTCCTGTTTGAATATAGAGAGCCTTCCCCAGGAAGTCAGAAATTGTTTTGGGTGTTAAACTATGCATTTCTAGCAACACAAATACAACTTTATTTATGTTTGCTGATCAAAAAAAAATATGTGGAATGTGATTCAGTTTCATTCTGGAGCTTCAGATGAAAGTAGTATAAGCAGATACCATATCCCTTCTTTTCTGGAGGAATTCTGATTAATAATAAGCCTGATGCATCTTGCAACATCTATTTCCGACATCGGTCATCATTTTAATAAAATACAAACAAACCTTGTAGGCTTTCTTGCCAAACTGGTGCAACAGGGACTTGTATCATGCTTCTGCTTATTCCACACTCTTAAAGCATTGTCCTGGTCCAGGGGACAGCACGTTGTCCCTGATGAAGGTTTAAGAAACCTATTTCACCAATATTTATGAGTGATTGAGTCTGATAAAGAAATATTCTCTTCACTGTATTTCTCTGACTCTTAGAGTTATCTTCCAGATAAATTATAGAGAATTAGAAATGGCTGGGGTGTATGACTCTACAATAGATTTAATGCCAGGCCTACAGGGTGAGTCACAGCAGCCTCACAGATGATTTTTCACTGAATTTACACAAAAAGAGGGGTGATTTGTTGCTTATAACACTATCTTTTGTGTTACTGTGGACCCAAAGAAGACCACAGACCACTGTTGTAGACATTGTGTGACTGTAGTAAAAGTTACAGTGTTTTCTGGGAAGGTTATAATGCAATAGCAAGGCAAATACAAAGTGCAGGAATTATTATCATGTTTATACAGCCTGGATTCTGAAGCTACACAATTCTCCAAAGGCCATGTTAAGAAGTGTGTGGCTGATCCAAAAACTAAACCAGATTTTCTGAGTCCTGTACTAAAGCCTTGCTCACAAGATCATTATTTTTTTCATGTTTTCTCTGTACTCATCAACAACAGTTGATACCTTGTTCATACTGAAGGAGCATACGATTTGCAAGTCATGATTTTCCTGACTGATGCTTATTTATGAAATACAATGTTTACAAAAGGTCAGCCAAAAAATAAATAAGTAAAGCATGTGATGACAGAAATAATCATTGGAGATAGAGAACTCTGGCACTGAACAGAAAATCCTAGCAGTAAATCATCCTGTTAATACAAATACACATGATGTGCTTTGATAAAGTCTCTGTGTGTAGGGATAAGCTTACTCCAAAAAATAAATCATTCAAACAAATTATTAATTTAGATAAAAAGAGGAAGGCAACTAGATATAAAATTAAATGTGAGGGATTTTGTATTTTTAAATAGTAAATTCTCAGGCTGGGAAAATCTCTTATGAGGCCACCAAGTAAACTAGACTATATCCAGCAACCAACAGACCATCTTCTACGAAAGAAGAGTGGTATATGCATGACGCTATGTTATGGATTTCACGTACACACTAAATAAGTGATTCTTCAGCCTATTCTGAAATGGTTTCTACTTTTATATTGAGATCTCCATCTTCCTGTCCTTTGGGGCTTCTTTCACTTCATCATCTATGGGATAGATATGAAAAAGTATCACAGAAGAGCCAGTGCTTATAAAGTGAAGCATAACCGGATGAGAGACCAGGCTAAGAGAGACTTTAAAAAGTGTGGCATAAGGGAGGAATATAAACACATAAATTTTCAACCAGATACTCAATCTCAAAAACATCCACAAGACAGCAAGAAACAGAAAAGCCATTTATCTCATTATAGAATGGTGGGTAAATGATGAGAGGATACTTCGGGTAGCACAGTGCTGATTACCTCCTATTTGTAATGCATTTGGCTGACACTGACTGGTGTCTCCGAAAGAAGTCAGTGTGATGGGATTTTGACCCACGGGGCCTCTCACTCTCAGACACAAACTATATGCTTCTTTTGATCAGTAAATTACAGCAAATATTATCAAGAAAATGGCACCTTTCCAAGAAATTAAGAACATGGTTTTGCACAAATGTCAGTAACAACCTAAGACAGAGAGATCTGGTGTCTCTTTTCCATACACTCACCCCTTGTTCTGGTGTTTCTGACACCTGTTCTTTCTGTCATCTGTATTTTTACTTCATGTGTTTATCTCTTTAGGCTCCAGTTGTGCCTTCTAACACTTCTGAAGCAATCCAGCTAACAATTTAGCACCTAGATAATGCACAATCAAATGCACACCTATGGGGTCTTTCTTGCTGTCCTGAGGTCTGACTATATGGGATCAATTCACTCTAGAAGAAACCCATAATCACTTGGGTGAATGCTGAAAAGATGAATAGAATCAAGAAATGTACTGTGAAGGAAACTGAGACCAAAATGCTGACATTTCATAGCTCAGCTGAAGTTCCTGATACTGTGGTGACATGTTGGGAGTGTCAGTGGGGATATCTTCTCTCCTTTCTGCTCTTTTTGTACCCTGTATCCAGAAGGGGTGCTTGCACAAATGAAGGTGCACGCACAAGTGCATCCACCAGTCACCATAACTGTCACCATAACAACGGTAACATTCACAGACCACAAACCTTGTACCACCAGCAGGTTACTCAAACAGATACTAAGTCAGGTTTTTCCAGCACAAAATGAAGAGATCATAGAATGGTTAGAGTTGGAAGGGAACTTAAATACAATTGAGTTCCACCCCCCCGCCATAGGCAGGGACATCTCCCACTAGACCAGGTTATTCAAGATCTTTGATGGCATTTTACTTTTGCTTCATTCTTTATGTAAAGATATAATTGTAAAGGAGTCAATCTGCAGCAATTCATCACAAATGGATAAAACAAGTTATTTATTTAGGTCAAGGTTTATAAATTATTTATGTTAGGACCTTTTAATTCAAATGTTGTTAGAGTGTGACCTAAGACAGTGAGCATTGCCAGAAGCAGGTCTCTTACCTTAGGATGCGCTTTATTTGTTTACCTGCAGTGGTCAGGGCGGGCCAAGGAGTCACTTTGGATAAGTCCGAGATGTGCCTGTAGGATCCTGTGCCTTAAAACTGTGGCTCTCCTCTTTAGCTGTCATCTGAGGGCAAAATTAAAGCATAACATTTAGCTTTAGGGCACAAAATCCTTAGGTTTTATTGGCTTAGTGTGGAAAGTACATTCAAGAGTCTGCTACACCTTACATCCTCCTATCTCCTCCTCATCTTTTCCTGAAATGCTTTTCCAACACAGACCTACAAAGAAAGGCAATATATTTATATGATTTAAAATTATTCTTAAAGTATATATAACAAAAATTAAATATTCACTGTTATTATTAATTTATTATGTGCTCAATCTTGATGCAATAACAGCTTATTCTCAAATCTAACTCTGTGTCATATACCTTCATATTCTAGAGATGCTGTGAAGGTAGTTCTTAAGGCATGCCCAATCCCCTCACTTTCCAAACTCAGGATATACAATGTCTGCTGCTCTGCCCTCATCTGCCAAGACAGTCATCTCATTGTGGAAGACTGTCAGGTTGTTTTGACATGATTTCCCCTGCATAAATCTATGCTCAGTACTCCCAAACACCTTCACAACACCATTACAGTCCTTTTGAGGGGGTAAGAACCCACATCTCTATCTGTAACTGCCGCCACAGATTCTCTGATTCTTTCTGGTCTGATGTTTCCCTGTAAATTTTTCAGATGATGTGGTCTGACAATCTGCAAAGAAATCTCTTGTGAATGGGAGATCTGGTAATAAAGTGGAACTTGCACTGTAAGTCTGATGTCTTAAAAGAAAGTTGGTTTTACTTAACTCATAAAATGTACTTCTACATACACTGTGTAAGAAAGAGCTCATCCAAGAAGATCACATTGTCCTAATGCCAGAAACAAGTTTTCAAGCACTGACATGCTGATAACAGCCTGTCACACAATTCGTTTTCATGCTTCTTCCTAGCGTTATTACAAAAGAAAAAGTTTCATATCTTCTGTTGAAAAAGCTTCACTTGTATTGATTTAATGTTCTTACTATTTCCCCCTTTGCAGTGGAGTAAAACGGGTACTTTCTGAACCACCATCCATATTGTCTGCTAATGATTTGCTGGTTTAGTATGGAATGACACCAGTTGATTATTCTCCAAAAATTACTGTTCTTTAAAGTAGAGACAGCATACCATTATGCATTAAAACACCAGCACATACTAAAAACAGAATACTGAAAAATGTAAAATAATATTGAAAGGAAAGAGATAGAATTCAGGACATATAACAGACACGAAGAAAAGATTGTTCCCTAGGAATAAACAATACTTTCAAGACCAGTTCTTTACATAAATCAAGTCACTGAGGAAATGTTTAAATATTAAAATAATAGAAGTTAAATTATATATAATGAGATCATCAGTCACGAACATCTTCTGATTATAGTTGACAGGCAAGAAATCACATGTATTAAGTAGTATAGACGCTTTCAAATATTACAGACTCTTATAAATTAATTCACCTCACAATTATTTACTAACCAGATAACATACCTTAAAGCATATTTTTTCTTTATGTTCCAAATGTTCTCCTATTTCAAAGGCTAAGAATTTTGCTCTGCCTAACATCACACCTATACCTTGACCAGTTTAGTACACTCAGGTTTCATTCTGCTTCCATTCTTGCACAGCTTTTGCAGTTTTTATTCCACACCTGAGAAGAGGTGGAACATCACAGTCTTACAGGAAAGCAGCTCCTTTCAACCTTTCTATTGATTTTAGAGATGTTGTAGAGTAATCTGCCCCCAGAAGTTCTGATCAAGGCTTGATCTAGATAGCAGTTGCTGCTTGCTTGCAAACTTTGAAACAAATCAGTCCAGCAGAGAATGAAATGCCAACAGGTTTAAAAAAAAAATAACCACTAATGGGAGTGAAATCCTGTTACTGTCTTTTCAGTTCCAAGGGGAATCTGGAAACCTTGTGTTAGAGCAACCTATGGGTAAACTGCTGAGGAGAGAGGAGGCAGGCAGCCAAACTGTCTAGAAACAAGGCAGAAAGGTATTTAACAGTTTTTGGAATCTTCATCTGTGTTGACACATTTCCACAGGGTGTTTCACCTTCAGTGTATTCACATTCTGTGGTAGAAATGGACCTGTGTGGAAAATTTCCACTGATCCTAAAGCCTGTGGCTGTGACCACACTCCGGTCTGCTCTTTCTCCCTGCTGCTTTCTGATTTCAAAAGCATTTAGAACAGATCCTGAACAATTCAGTAGAAGACCACAACTAAGGTTGTTTGAAAATTTCTAAAACTAGACCAGAATTTATTAAAAAGGAACCATCTTCCATTCCCTTCCATTAATTCTTTCTGTATAACTATATTAGTTTTAGAATTTGAAACAGAAGTCTAAAATTTTTATGTATATATATCCTTTTCTCCACCCTTACTGGTTTTCAAGACTCAGCAGGGCAGTGCCAGAGCTGACCTGAGGTAGTGCTGGTGGTAGGAGTGCTCTGAGCAGGAGGTTGGACTACAGACCTCCAGAGAAGGGTGCCTTCCAACCGGGAATTCCCAATGAGGCTTTATTTTCACCAGTAAATCTAGGGAATCGCTAGTTTAAACACTTTTGTGGGTTCTAGAAGAATATATTATGAGATAATACCTTCTGAACACTAAAGCAAAAGCCCCACTAAAATGAATGAACTATTTTACTGAACTGTAGCTACAAGTATGAAAGAATCACATGAAAATAAAATATAAAACCAAACTAATATATATTACTTTTTATAAGATAAAATCAAACTGATTTCACAGTTCAGTTTGAGTACAATTCAAAAATTATGATACGTATTTCCTTTTGAATCCAATATTTTTTCCAGTTAATGCAAATTTTACACAGAAATGTCATGAAAAAATTGCACTTACTCATTTAAATCCTAAAGCTAAATTTGCCACAGGTACAAAGAAGTAAGTCTGTGTTTGGATTTTTTTATTCATCTGCTTTCAAAGCTTCCACGGCATGTAACGTTACTGTCTGAGAGGCCAGATAAAGTAACATGCTACAAGGAGAGAGATCATTATCTATCTCAACCATTTTAAATTGAATCCTGCTAACATTTGGCATGCTAGCTGAAATAACAAAGACCTGACTGCCAATTTGTTAATCGCTTGAATTCACTAAGTCCCTTGTGTGCTAGGATAAATACAGAACAAGATTAAAATGTACGTTTGAATATACAAACTTTTCAAGACCAAAGGGTGAACTTAAAAAACATCCTAGTGTGGTGCAGCACCACACTACAAAAAAAGCATTTGAAAAATATTTTCATATTTCCATGTAATTCATAACAGGAATAGATTGAAAGTGTAAAAGAATATGAATTGATAAGAAAAACAGGTCCGATATTTGTCTGAAACAGCAGTGCTGTGGGTGGTGCTTCCTACTTCATCACTTTGGGAATTACACTGCTGAAACCAGCTACCCCACAGCTGTGATGACAGCTGATAGGAAACCTGCTCAGTCCTACATATATTCTCTACACATACATTATCTCTCAGTCATATACATGATCTTTATCATTAAATATTGCTATTTGCTAACATCTTTTTTTCCTCTCCCAGTTGCAGGAAGAACAGCTTTCTTACATCCTTGCTCACCTGGGCACACAAAAACATACAGATAACTGTGCCTCACATTTAGCCTTATGTGATTAGGTACCATGGTTTCACAGAATCATTGAATGATTTAGGTTGAAAGGGAACCTTGAATGTCACCTAAGCCCTTCATCTGCTCCAGATGAAGCTAACTTCCAAAGCTAGAATGGGTTGCTAAAGGTCCAGTTCAGGCAGGTGTCAAAAATCCCCAAGGAGAAAGATGCCATCACTCCAGTGCATCACTTGAGAAGCTCCACCCCATAGTGGTGGAGTTGCCCTTGTCCACACAAAATGAGGCTGTAGTAGATCTTTTACCACTAGCTTGCAAACTTCTCTTGCACAGCCATTTCCCAGTTCTGACAGAATACAATGTCTCAGAACTGCAGAAGAAACAGCAGTCTCTAAGACAGGGAAATGAAAACCCAGGCATACATACATGGGAATCATGACCTATCTCATGGAGAGAAAGTGCAGATTTTAGCCTATGCTCAAGAAGCACATACAACCCAAAACCACTGAAAATTCATATGTGATAAAACTGATGGTTCCAGCAGGAACACATCTATATGATCCAGCAGAGCACAGATGCAGACACCCAAGCAGTATATCCCAGACACATCACTGAAAATACGAGCCAATTATCTCTGCTGCAGGGCAAGATTCATTTTCATGCGGAACCATGCTCTTTTGGCATCTCAGCCAGTCTGGTGGCCCAATGCTGCACAACCAAACATATCTATTGGAAGCGGGGAAAGAGAACACAGATGTTGATAAAGCTGATATAAAAGAGGAAACAACAGTTCAAATCAAGCCCCCAGTGTACAGGGGACATCAAAATAAACAGACAGGACCACTGGCAGAACCACCTGGGCTCCAAGCTCTGGACTGTCACCCCTGTAGTGTGAGAACCTGACGATGAAGGGTGGCACATATAGTCACACTTGATATGCTCCAGGTCTCCCCTGGCAACATTGTGGAAAAGCAGCAGGGATTAATAGCCTTGAGGACTGGATAAGCCTCAGGATTCTCTCCACAACCTTCTGATTTAGAGCCCCTGACAAGCAGCAAACCACCCCAGGAGATATATCAGGTTGTCAGATGGAGGCCTCCATCCATCTCAGCAAGGAGTATCCCGTTATTTTCATTTGCCACTTCTAGTGCTGCTGCATGAATAACATTCAGCTGATTTGGATGCTTCATTAGACAGAGGTCCCAACCCCTTGTCTGCTATTCTTTTATTCTATTGCAAACACACTCAGTTACTTTGCAAACTAAAAGGCTGCTTCATGCTGACTTTTCACAAAATGACTGAAAACAGACATTATGTTGTGATATGATTTCAGCATGGCATGGAGTTGGACCACTTATTAAGTGGGAACATGTTATGCTAACTTAAATAGTTCATGGACTGTGGTGTTACATTTTTGCAAATACAAAAGGGACTATTACCAGCAGCATTTTGAAAACCTGCAAAGCAAATTGTCAGCAAAAAGTTCTTGCAAAGTTTGGTAAGTTTCACATTACTGAGCATTTGAGGGCTTTTGCATGTAGAGTCTCAGTGAAGACTGTTCTACTGCTCAGGGACATTCTGCTGGCATAGATTGAAGGCATCTGCCCCATGCAGGAGGACCTGGGGATGGCAAATCAGTTGTTGCCACGTAGAGCTCACCAGAAGAGCAAAGTGGGTGGAAAACACTCTGATTAGAGAGAAAACTGGAAAGACAGAATGAAATGTTGTGACAAAGCAATCTCCCTCTGAGTAGCAGAGACAGCGTGGTTATCTGTGGTAGCAGCAAGCACAGACACTGAACACTGTCAGTTCAGTAGAGCTGATAACACAGAACGCTAAACCTCACCAAAACTATTGTGGAGGCCACTAACAATCACTGACAGCAGCAAGCTCACACTTGAGATTTCTGCAGAACAGCAGGTTTACAGCAAAATTTTAATTCAGAAAAATGTCTAGTAAATTCTTGGTAAATAGACAAATGGGAATTCCCATGATCTATTCCTATGAATTAGTGTCTGTCATCCACATCACAAAAATAACTGTCATATTCATATCACAGTAATCACTTAAAAACTGGCTTAGAAGATACCTTAGCTTCTCATGTACCATCATAAGCCATAACTGTAAAAATTTTTCTTCTTGGATATTTTATTATTGACTTAATTCAGTTCTAGTGTTTCTCTGCAAAAATTGTGAAAATCAAAATGGTGTCACAAATTGAAATCACACAGTCCCTATCAATCCCTTGCTAGGAGTCTGATAGTGCAAAATTGAAAGATGTTGTTCCGGGTGAGCTATCATGTGCATGGTTAGTATGGAAATGGAAGAAGCGGGAGGCTCAATGCAGTTGGGGAACCACATTTATAACAGCTGTTTGTGTCGACAGATTTCCTGAAGAGCTGATTTGGGAAATCGGCCTGATTGAGGTGCCACGTAACGTGCAGTTGCCAATATTTCTTACCAAAGAGAAGAGAGCAAGAGTTCTTTCAAAATCAAAATAAAGCCATTATGAAGGAGACAGCCTTCAAACAGTAATTCTGAGCAGAAGAAAACTACTTGAAGAAATGACAGGTTAAGGCTTTTACGGAAAGCCTCTTTTTTTTCAGAGCAGAAACCAAAATCAGAAGGGGCTTTCCATTTAACGCTTGCATTTTTTCACTGCTCCTCGGAGTGAAAGAAAATTGCAGGAATGCTACTTTTTGTGATACACTCAGCTTTTCACTAGAACAGTAAGACTGAATGTCCACAAGGCCCTTTCTCAGGGGGGACACTTTCTAGAGTGACAGAAGCCATTTCAAAGACACATGAAGTTTCTATGCTTTTCATGGAGTACTTGAGGGAACATTCAAGGAGATCAACAGAGGTCTTCTAAAGATGGAAGCTTCAGGTCAGTTCGCTAAAATGACTGCTTTCAGGATAACACTGCAACATAATAGGTCAGTGGGATAAACCCCCATTCAGTTGTAGCCTTCAGATTTTAATGGATAGGAAACGTTACTACTTAATTTATCAGGTTTTGCACACAACATTTTAAACACATCAACTCGAGTTTTACATTGCTAATATCACAACTGCGTGTATATCTGAAAAAGATAATGAGAAAATAAGAAAGGGGGAATGTCATGTACTAATACATTTGCCATAGAAATAAAAAACAATTTAACCAAACTAAATAAATACAAAGTTGATGGATGTCTTCAGGCTATTAAGTGCCAAAACTAAAATTTTTATTTTAGCTAATTCTGGTATCTTTTAAAAGTGTGCAATTATTTCTTTTTCAATACACACATATACATATTTAGTCCTTCCTACCTTCACAAAACTCAAAATTAATTTTATCCAAATATTAACCATGTTTGTTTCTTATCCTAAATGTAAATGAAAGCAGCTTTATAAACTTCACCACAACTATGCTTACTACCTCCAAATCTAGATTTTTGTAAACAATTGAGAACACCTTATTTCTAGAAGAAGAACTTCATGGATTTCTAGTGATAACAGGCAAGAACTGGTGTGAATCATATCATCCTTCAGCGCCAGCCAAATTAACAATTTCCATCATCAGGAAACATGTTCAATTCGTCACTTTTTCTCTTAAAAGAAGAAAAAAAATAAAAGGTCAAATAAAATACAGAATGTCAAATTCTCACCCTCAAGGGCAGTAATAAAGTCTAGGTTTTTTGGCTTTTAGTGATAAAGGAGAGATCTTCTCAAGGTGGAGTCTGAAGACACTACTTCAAAACCAAGATGAATAGAACAGACTGTCTCTTCTTTGTTACCTGTGATCTGGAACACTGACCTAGAGTGATGACCAGCCTTGCCTGTTGCAATGGCAGCATCCCAGAGCTACTTGCCATCACACAAACATAAGCAGAAGCTCAGAAAGCAAACACAAGGTACTAGTCAGCTATTGATTTCATACCTCACATCTTTTTCCTTAGATTTTTGTTTCCCAAAAATCAAAACAAAAAGATTAAAAATCAGGCAAGTTGATCTCCTCATATAAAGAAAATTACATGATACTACCTTAGCAGTTTATTAGATGGATTTTACCCAAACGGCTGTGTGTCTTACTGACTGGGTTCAAGAAACCAAAGCAACACAAACACAAATACAAAATCCTTTTTTTTTCTCTCACCCCAAAAAAAAAAAAATGCAAAAAATGTAGACAAATAGACTTAAGGCTGAGTGTTCTATTGCTTTTGTGCAGTGGGTACATGTTTTATTTATACTAACACCTGCTATCACGCCTGATTGTTTTGCCTCAGTGCAATCCTGCAAATATATATCAAACATGATACAGATAGTCTGTAGCTATCTAATGGCACTCAGGAGCTATTATGAAATTGTACCAAAGATGATTTGTTCTGGTATTTCAGAATTCCCTACATATGGTATTTGGGGGAAAAACAATGCCTGCCTTAGCAAGTAGCACATCCACACCCTTCAGTAAACGGTTTCCTTATAACAAAAGAAAAATCATAGCTAATTCCATCCCATTAATATCCTTGCAGGGATCCAAAGCCACCTCCATCATGTTATAATTTTCTCATACTACATTTCATTACAAACTATCACTAGAAGCAGATTTATTAATGCATCCCAATTTATACATTATCACAGGAAACAGACATACACAGACAGGCACTCACATGCACACATAGTATGATAAAACAATTCTCTTAATTCCCAGCTTCAGGTGGACTCCAAACTGAGCATTTCTTCAGAGAAGGAACAGAGACACTGATCATTTGATCAGTTGTGTCTTGCCACTCAAGAAACATTATCTCCTAGCGGCTAGGGGTCCTAAAATCTCTTTGGCTTTGTCCTTTCCTTTCTTAGTGTAATATGCCATGTTATCCTGCCAAGACTGTGAGGTTGGCTCCCATTATGCTAGGAGCATCCTTCAACGTGTAGTAAAATGGAACATCTCTACTTCAGGCTGGGGCCCTGATATTTAGACCTAAAGATGAATTCTGACTCTGCAGTGTGCACCGTGTTCATGGGATCATAGATAATTTTTGTTGGAAAAGATCTCAGAAGGTTTCTATTCAAACTTCCAGGTCAAAGCAAGGTCAGCTCCAGGTGAGGTCTGAAATCTGAAATAAACTAAGGATGAAGATTGCACAGCCTGTCTGGGCAGCCCAATCCACTGCATCACATGTTCTAATGAATAAACTTTTCCTTATGTTCTTCTCATAAATATGCTTAAATATGCTTCTCATAAATATGCTTATTTTAACTTAAGCCCCTTGTCTTGTTCTCCCATTATGCAACACCACTTTGAAACTTCTGATCCAATCTTTTTGCTAAGTCATAAGCATCAGACAGCTGCTATTAAAATATTGTGGATGACAGTGCCACAGGGGGTGGAATCCCTGTGCCCCTGCTAGAGCCAGGGGAGAATTAACCCTGTCCCTTCCAGAAACCAGGACAATGAGTTGAGTTCTCTTAAGAAATTCCTGACCTGATCTATATCCACTGCTGATAGTTCCTTGTCTTTAAGGAGATACCTTGTTGGTGAAGACTGAGGCAAAGCAGCAACTCAAACCTGTGGGTTTCAAATGGCACTAGAGCAGCTCCCTACTCAGCAATGGGCCATGTTTACTTTTTTCAGCCTTTTGTTTCTAATCTAGGGTGTTCATAATGCCCTCAAGGTCCTGAGGACCTTCAGCTTTCTCGATATCATTCCTCTGTGAATGAGTAATCCTCCTTTCTTCTTTGTTCTTGCTGAAAAATAAATCTAACATGTACTTAAAGACTAGAGCAAAGCAATGAGAAAGAGTGGGTGGAAAGGGAAAGAGAATAAAAGATAACTAAATAAACTCAAATACTAAAATGTTATAGGCAGGGTCAATTTTCTAAATGCATCCAAGACAATTAGAAGTGTAAATAATTAAGGCTACTTGAAAAACCCTGCCAGTCTCTGATATGTCTTTGGTTTTGGGACACCAGAAGCACCAACATCCATGAGGATTTCCCCAAGCTAAAACCCAGCCAGGCTCAGAATTCCAGCTCTCAAAATTTATTGCCTAGCTTCTTAGTTGTTGCAATTGCCTACAAGTTAAAAACTACAGTTAAACCATTCTAAGAAGCACAGATCAAGGTTTGGAACAAAACCACTGGTTTTGAAAAAAAACGTTGCTCCTTTAAAAACATTTTCAAACTCAATGATGGTTTGGGGTTTTTTTTTGACATCTTATTAAATGCAGTATCACTACGAAAGATTATCTCTCTTAAAAAGAAAATTAAACGGAGCATCAAGATTGATGAATCTCTTTTGTAAGATGTGAATTTGTGACTACACCAGGAATTTGCTTTACCTTCTGTTGGAAATCAATCCTCCCATAGGTCAATACAAAAGATTTCTGCTACGAGGGGTTTAAGAGGCTATTGCAGGCCTCAGCCAAAATATATCATAAATCAAGAAGTCTATCTGTCATTGCTTCAGAAACAAAGCTAATTTTACCAGCCAAAAATGATTAATAGAAGTGCTTGAGGTTAAATTTGTTAAGCAGTCTCTAAACTTCGCAATCATTTTCAGCTCTTCTGAAATGTGAACTTAAATCAACAGACAGTTGATTTCTCTCCTACTTTGGTTTCTCTCCTACTGTTTTCTTTTAAATTAATTTTTTATTTACTTCTGAACATTGTCATGATACTTTCAATTCTCCTTACAAATGTCATCACAATGGGTATCTGTATGCATTCTTTCTGGTTGTCTCTCTGTTCATATGGTATCAGGGCTATAGAGACATGTCCACATGAGCAGGAATAGTGCAAAGAATATAGCCACAAAATCCAAGACAGTAAAACAAGCTAGAGCTCTAGATACTGCCATTGGAATTATTGCAATGAAACACAAAGATGTATGTGAAACATGACATACCTTCAGACAGCAGAATCAGCTTTGGAAGAAGGTATGTTCAAATGCAAATATTGAAACCACCAACAGGATACCTTCCAGCCTGAGAAATCCAGCCACAAGTACATGCAGAGGAGAGAGGAGAGGTTATCAGGGGAACACAGCCACCTGCAAAAGAAGATAAGCAGATGGCAGAAGCGCATAGGTGAAGCTGCGAGGGCAAAGAAGCAAGAAATTAAATAAGAAAATAGAAATAGAAATCAGCTAAATGATTTCCACACAATCACGTTATAGAAAAATAGCTCTTTAGTCCAACTTTTCCATACAATTAACAGCTGGAATTGACACTGTGGTATTATATGAGAATTAAGATGCAAAGAGGTGGTTTGTGCAAACTCACAATGGAGGATTGCACTGCATGAGATAAATTGTTACATTAAAATGTGCATAATGCTCTGCACATTTGAAACAAATTAACCTATTAGTGATTTTATACTCAGAGCTACACAGAATCTGAAAACTGGTTATTTAACAAGAATTATATATTTTTCATATTTTATGGATTTTGATGAGAAAATAATTTAAAGCAACTTTGCCTCAAGTAACCATAACTTATCAGTGAGAGGAGTAAGAATTTCATGGAGATCTTTGGCAAAATGAACCAGAAGTCCTAACGGTAATTTACCTGCTATGTTATCATATATGATAAAACAGATTGGCTGCACGTACAAGGTGGTGACAAGCAACTTGTGAAACTGTAGTATTCAGCCATCACCAGGTCATGAATACAAGAATTTTCAGAGTCCTTCATTGACAGGAACATGTGCATTCAGAGTCCCTTATTTCAAAGTTGACCATCGTGTGTTAACCCTGGCAGCTGAATATTGACGTGTAGTTTCCACTTGAAACTTTCAGAGTTGTCTACCCTGCACGTCAATATTACAAATGAGCTCTAACCATCCTTTTCAGACGCATTAGAAATGTAATAATATGTGATCCTCTGAAACTCACAATTACGTGGGTCTCTGCCCAAAGCTGACTGTCTTCCAGCTATGGAGAGCCTTAATACATGACAAAAAATAGCAACTTTGCACAAACCCAACAGTAAAAATAAAACCCAAAATGTGGTTTATTAGGCCAGTTGGCACGTATACTTTGTCTTACTGAAGCTTGTATGCAAGTCAACCAGTTTGTTTTTAATTTAACTCTGTTGAGGATGAACTTGCCAAGATGCACTCAATTGCAGAAGTTCATATCATGCCTTGAATATTTTCTCTTATGAGATTAAACTGGCTTTGGCCCAAAACAAAGCAGGAACACAATACAAAACATAGTTACATACCATCGCTAAAGATGCTGCTGAAAATCTTGTAGTACAAAAATACTGTTGAATTTCAACATACAGTTTTGTTAGGAAACTAACAATGTGGTCATTGTTTAATGCAAACATTGGGGAAAGGGAAATGGCTTTACCAGACAGACTGTAGCAATGGTCCATTTCAGAAAGCGTTGTCAGGAAAACAAAATGTAGACCATAGACAGTGCTGTAGCTATCAGAGGCATCAAAGAACACCTCAAACTCCCTAATGTGCAGGCTTTGAATAACTTCTCCAGGACTCCCTTTTCATTTGCAGGTTTCCTTGGGGAATATCTTTTCATTGCCTGAAATTCTCCACTATCTGGGGGAAACTACAATCCCTATGAGAGGAGTGCTGGCAGCCAGCAGAAGACAAGCATTTGCGAAGCTCACAAGTGAGATTCCTGTTGGCTCTGTGCTTCAGCTTGTCTCTGAAAGGCAGCTTACTCATCTTGTCTGTCAAGCACTACTGTAGCCCCTGTCCTGCATCACCTGACAACACGCTCAGTGTGTGCTCTGCCCCATCGCCCAGGGCATTGAAGAAGATGTTTAACATGACTGGATCCAGCATTGGCCCCTGGGGTACACCATTAGTGACTGGCATCCAGCTGAGCTAATCACAACCACTGAACCAGCAGTTCAGCCAGTTTTCAAATCGACCTCACTGTCCACTTCCTGAGTCCGTATTTCATCAGTATGAGAGTGTTGAAAGCCTCACTATGACTGAGATCAAATGACATCCACTGCTCTCCCCTGACCCAGCAAACCAGTCTTCTTATCTTTGAAGGCTAACAATTGGTCAGGCACTATTTCCTCATTATCCATGATGACTAATCCAGGCCACCATTTTGCCCTTTAAAATGGTTTCCAGAATTTGCACCATCACCTTCCTAGGGATCAAGGTGAAGCTGACCGGCCTGTAGTTATTCAGATCTTCCTGCTGGGATATTTGCTTTCCTCCAGCCATCAGGAACCTCTACCAGTCATTAAGACTTCTCAAAGATAACCAATTTATATGTTGAATACATAAACAGAAACATTGAATCATAACCTATTTACAAAATACATAGATTCACTCACTCCCCTGTATTTTGACAGCAATATCACTGGGTAATGTGCAACTTGACAAAAGCCTTTATAGTTAGTGAGATTAATATGAACTAGATTAGTTGTGCTTCTTCATGTGTTTGAAAGCCCCTAGAATGATACAGGCACTGCAACAAACAGTGAATTAGAGGAAGAAATATTTCTACCCCATCTGTACAGCAGTTTACAGATTTATGCCCTCCTTTTTATTTACTGTTTGTGCACTCAACAAGGCTCTTTCTCTCTACAAATGAAAGTTAGAAAAATCCTATATTCTTCCAACAGCACTGAATGACTAGAACTACCTGATGACTGTTTTTTTCTTGCAAGTGTTCATTCGACATTTTATGAATAAAGGTCTATGTATATTTTGATATCAAAATTCATCTGTGCAAACTGATGAAAACAGTTCTCCAGACAGATATTTCAAAATATGTCTTACCTGTAGAACAAGTGAAAAAATTAGATTGAGATTTTGGTACTGCATAGATATATGTATATTTATATTCAGATATATACATGAGTGTGTACGAAGAAAACAAAGATGTTTTACATAGCCCTTTAAAAAAAAGAAAAAGCAAAACAACTACAAACTGCTGAAATTATTATCTCCATTTCCTACAAGTTCTGAATTGATTTTTGTATGCAGTTTTACAAACATGAAAAATGTTTCCATTTACATTAAAATGCAACACTCTCCTTGTGCAAAGCTGTCAAGCCTTAAATTTGCCTGCTGGTAAGAAACGCAGATATTTCTACTTGGGAATAAGCTTTTTGTTTGAAAGTTTTACAAAAATAATTAAAAAAAAAAAAAAGAAAATATTGTGTTCTGCTTCTCACTTGAAGGCAACGTTTTCTGAGAGCCACACAATGTTTATCTGCCTATAGTTTCAGAAGCTCATATGCTGCTCCTTTCTCATCTTTGCAACACAAATGAGCACTGGTGACATAAATACTGGCTTATTCTATAGGAATCTGTCCCCACTAAAAGAAAAAGAGTGCAGGATCACCTTAGTTTCAAGAAGTAGTGCTCTACAAGAATCACAAGCAGGGAGCATTTAGCTGGAAGGCAGAGCAGTTTATACAAAGGCACAAAAAGAGATATTTGTACACACAAGCAACTATTTCAACATCTGGTCCTGCCCAAAACCCTCGAGTCATCACAGCCTGGTAACTCCTGTTTTGGTTTGGTGATGCTCATAATTCAAGGGCAATTGACATCATTTTCTCACACAACCTGAAAAACAATTTAAAAATACCCACCACTGAGGAGAAAGCACTGGAAACAGCACTGCTGACCTTCTAGCAAGTTGCAATAAAATGCATTTTAAAAAAATAAATTAAAGAAATCCAACCAATCATCTAAGCAATAGTTAAAAGCAGATTAGATTGACTGGATGCCTTGATGCAGCCTCACAAAACTGCCGTTTTGAAACGAACTGTAGAACTTTTTCTTTTTTAATAAGCACAATTGGCTTTGAGTGCTTCGTCAATGTGACAAACCTTTTCCAGCAGAAGTGGAGCATGCATTCAAATGGTAATTACAGTGAATGGAATTTCTAGTGGCACTGCATCAACTTCTCAAGACTCTAATTTGCATTTGTATAAAAGTGCATTTTTTTTTTCAATACGAAACATATTTGAGTAGTTTTGAGACTAAACAAATTGACATACTGCCTTTGCCATCAAAGTATTTTGATTTCCTTATGATAGGCAGCCCTAATAATACTGAGCAGCTTTTCTATTTACACATTATCTTCAATTGGAGAGCAGACTCTTGAGATTCATTAAAATAGTCTATAGCTTTTATATTAAAACATTGTACCAACCAGCTCAATTTTCAAATCCAAATCAATTGCTCATATCATTCTGCCAATGTAGATTCATCTCTCAATTCACCATAAGGGACCAGGGCTTGTAGACTGTAAGTTTTATCAATGTAATATTCTTTCTATAATCACTAGCAGGCATGCAGTGATTCTCTCATTGTTATTCCTCCATAACAACCCCAAAAATCAGACCAGAATAGAAAATATTACTGAAAATAATCTGTTGTTATTTAGTGTATAATCACTCTCACGTCTGAAATTGGACTACCGGATTCATCCCAACGCAGATGAAGTATAACTGGAGTCAATTGCATCCAGAGATGGAGGCATAGCACTTCCATTTGAAGAACAAGAAAAAAGCTGAAGCTGTCAGGTTGAGATGCTACTCAGGAGGATGACAGAGCTACTCAAAAAAAGAAAAAAAAAACACAAAACAAACACCCAAAAAACCCAACAAAGTCCCTTTTATGGAAAGGACATCCAGTAAAATTGAGATATAGTAAATTTGTTGTGCAAGACCATCAACATACTAAAGTACTAAATGCATTAATATGCAATGAGAATGTTAATATTTACATTATGGACAATAGTTGCAAGCTTATAACCCCATACGAACTATAAGTTCCACGCTCAAAGTTGAGCTTTAGGCGGGTCATTTCCCATCTATTTGCTGTAAGTGTTCCTTTATTATTATTATTCTTTTCTTTAAAAAAAAAAAAACAAACACATATCACCTACAGAATAACAGATTGAATATAAAGTTATTCAAGTGGAATTTAGCACTATGTACAGCTGCAACTAAATTTGTCCGTTCAGGCAGAGAATTTGAGAATCAGGCATTTAAAATTATATCTCTTTGACTATTGACAAAGGTTTTAAAAAGCACAAAGTCTTCAGCTCTAGGCATCTGATATCATATCCACCGGCACAACTTCTGCAAAGCAGGGAAGAACCTGAAAAAGTATTTCTACTCCCAACAGCACAGAAACACTATCATCTGGGAAGCAGTATTAGTAGTTACATGGTAACATTTATCTAAAACACGCAGTGTATATTATCTGTATGGTTTATGTGACAACACATCTTTGTCTAGTAACAGTAATTGCTACTAGGCAGCATAAAATATAACTGCTAGAGAAGTATTTGCATAACATTCCAAAATGGCTTCAAAAAAAAGTTTGAATTTTCAGAGTATTTACAATAACAGCACCGTAAGCCACTAGTTAATAGAAGAGTTCACATAAAACATGGGCAGATGCCACTAACTCTTTGGCATGAAAGAAAATAAAACAAAAGGCTCCTGGGTTGAGATAAGGACAGGGAAATCATTCAGCAATTACCATCACAGGCAAAACAGACTCGACTTTTCGAAATTTATTACCAATTACAATCAGAGTAGGGCACTGAGAAATAATATCAAATCTTAAAACACCTTCCCTCCACCTCTCACTTCTTCCCGAGCTAAACTTCATTCCCAAATCCTCTGCCTCCTGCCCTCAGCGGTACAGGGGGATAGGGAATGGGGGTTTGTGGTCAATTCATCACACGTTGTCTCTGCTGCTCCTTCCTCCTCATGGGGAGGACTCCTCACTCTTCCCCTGGTTCAGCCTGGGGTCCCTCCCATGGGAGACGGTCCTCCACAAACATCTCCACAGTGAGTCCTTTCCCTGGCTGCAGCTCTTCATGAACTGCTCTAGCATGGGGCCCATGCGGCCACAAGTCCTACCAGCACACCTGCCATCTCTAGCATGGGCTCACGGCATGGGGTCATGGCCTCGTTTATGCATTCGCCTGCTCCAGTGTGGCATCAACCACGGGCTGCAGGTTGATATCTGCTCCATGGACCTCCATGGGCTGCAGGGGGACAACCTGCCTCACCAGAGTCTTCACCACAGGCTGAAGGGGAATCTCTCCTCTGGTGCCTGGAGCACCTCCTTGCCTTCCTTCTTCACTGACCTTGGTGTCTGCAGAATTGCTGCTCTCGCATCTTCTCACTCCCCTCTCTGGTTGCTGCCCCACAGATTTTACCCCTCTCCTTCTTAAATATGTTATCACAGAGGTGCTACCCCTCTCCTTCTTAAATATGTTATCACAGAGGTGCTACTACCATCATTTATGGTAGTAAGCCAGCTCAGCCTTGACCAGCAGCATGTCCATCTGGGAGCCATCACAGGGAAGCTTCTAGCTTCTCACAGAAGTCACCTCCGTAAGAACCCTGGCTACCAAAACCTTGCCATGCAAACCAAATATGTGTTCAAATAAATCTTGGCAAGTCAGTAACACATTTCATGATACACAAAGTGTGTAGTATCATATTTACTCTGTAGCTTACATTATGTATATATTATAGGAAAAAATACAGAAAGAATGTAAACATAAAATTATACTTGTACAAATACAGAAGCTTTTACTTTCTATGTGAAAGCAATCTTAAAATCAGAGAATCAAGGCACTGAGACAGTCCATTACATAACGTCATTACAAAAAAATCACACACTTCAGAAGGCAGCCTGGCTTGCCGTCATTTACAAGGTTTCGTATTCCTGTTTGAAAGGTTAATAGAGAAAGTTAAGACTTGCGTGACTACAGGCAGCACTTCTGACAATAACTTTTAGTCAAAAGCCAAAGTGCGAAACAAAATCTTGTGTGTTACAAAGGCACAGGAAAAGCTGAATTTAGCTCCAAACATCCTGCAAGTATCGTTTTGCTTCTCGAAGCATGGCCAAGATTTTCATCGCTTCCAATTTGTCAACTTCCATTTCCATGCATATAATGTCAACTACAGCCTCACTTACACCATCAGCCATGTGCTTCTTATCTCTGGAAAACAAAAACAAAGGGAAAAAAAAAAAAAAGAGACAGTGCATATTAGTGTATTTTTTCTTTTTACCAATTGCTTCAAAGGAAGGACACTATTGTAAAAGAGGCATTTAAAAAAATCCCAAACACATCATATATTTTACAGCAAGGTTTTCACTGAGTTTTCACGTAGTTAAGTACTGACAGTAACAACGGTATCTCAATCAAACATTAGAAAGCTTTCAGCACGCCGTAACTTGTAAGAAAAAAAAACCTTGGAACCCTGCTAAGCTGTCAGAGGATAACAGTTTTCTTTTAGGGAGAATTGGACTTTCTGAAGTCTTTATTAATATTATATCACTATGTGTTTCCAATATTTAAAAAAAAAAAAAAACAACGCTCATTTATTAATAGTGCTATTTTTAACGCAAATAGCTGACATTTACTTTTTGCAGGAGAAAGTATTGAAATTGGGCTCTAAATACAAACAATTTTGTCCATTTATCAACAACCTTTCTAAAAAATCTCAAACCTCCAGGAAAGTTAGCATCCACAAATAACACTTCCCACTTCAAAACACATTAGTATCATGGAACTTAAGCATTCTGGCCAATCCCAGCCCGAGACACAGCAGAGGACCACTGCTATCTCACAGCTGTGCAGTTTTATCATCACATGTATCCAAGTATCTCATTTTCTCAAGAGAAATCTATTATCTTGAAAACTCCTATAGCTTAATTCAACACTAAAAGAGAAAAAGCCGTATTACATGGCTAAGGCAGCCAGCGGAACTGTGTGGTTACAAGCTCTACTTTCAAGACTATATTGAAAAAGATCAACATAGTGATGAAATTCAAGCAATTCAGGAAGGCCATTTCAGCATCATGTCAGCCCTTTCAGACAGCTTTAAGTCTTCCTAAAGCCTCAAACTTCTGCAAAGTCTGTGCTCTTTGTGAGACAGTCCATCTCTACTCACCCACAAACATAGAAGTAACCTCCCTCTTTCAGCAGGACTCTGGCAACTTCCTTAGCATAACGCCTAATGACATCTTGCACATATTTAGGCTGGGCTGCTTCTGCAGTTGAAGAGTCTCTTGAGAAACAAACTTTAAGATGATTTAACGTGCCATTTTCAAGAAAACATCTGAGCTCATCTCTGAAAGACAACAAAAGATATCAGTAATAACTCCGAGATAAGCATTCTCTCATGAATACGAAATTGATAAATAGCAAACTTGCTTGAACAAATAGTCTCGATCTCGATGCCGACAACCGAAAAACAGCCACGTCTCTCCAAATTTCCAATCTGTGTGTTCTTTTCTGAGCTTCTGCCTAAACAGATCAAAAAGGAAGAACATACTTATAGTATGTAAATCCAATCCTGTTTTAGGAAGTGCAAAATCTAAAATGTTTATAATCTAACTCTCATTTAAAGCAGTGCTTTAATAAACCTCTCTATTGGCAGAAATTTGAAAGTACATAAGGTAAATCACAGTCAAGTCCTCCTTCTCTGATTTTCCTGCGTACTCACTTTTGGCCCAGCTCAAAAATCAAACAAAGGTGGGTGTTTGGGTTTTTTTTTTGACATAGTTTCACATTGAAATAGTCAATTCTGACATTGAAAAAACATCTCACAATCCTGACTGCTGAATAATGAAATCACTACCTTTTATCCGTCATTGGAAGCCCTGTAAAAACCCTTAGGAAAACTCAGCACAAAGCATACTTAGCACGCTTTTCACTCAGCTACAGAAGCCTGCAAGACTTCATGAATAACAATCTATTTACTACTGCACCATCAGAAGAGCTATTGCATTTTCTTGAAATAATGCTGAAGATATTGCTTAATAGGGGTTTTATCTGCAACTTTCTAGTTATATTCTGAGAGAGCTGTTTTATTTATCATTGATCAAATACTTGTGAAATCGCATGGATCCTTTAAAATGCAAAATACTTCTGAGACATAAAGGTATATTTGGGTGTTAAAACTAAGGAGTAAGATTTGTACATAAAAATTCGGCTTAAGTGGAAGCATGGAGTCAGAAACATCATGTAAAAATTTCATCATCCTGCTGGAACAAATGAGACAGGCAGGAATGATACAAGATGCAATGGATACCTATAAACTTGCATCAATTCCCACCCAAATATTCCACTTTTCCCATTTATCCTTTCTTCCAAATGATCATGTTTTTACACATTATTCGTGACAAGGTATCTGTTAAATTTTTAAAGAAGTATCTCTTTGCCTTGCAAAATTTTGCAAGTAGAGGGGAAAAAAAAATTAAAAAACATACCCACAAACCCCAAGTTTATGGCCCAGCTGAGGGCTTAGCTGTCAAACTTCTCATCTTAGAACACCAAGGAATAGGGGAATATGAAAGAAAACTTGGCATTCAGCATGCCAAGGCTTTTAACAGAGATGTCATATCTGAAGGAACCGGATTTTGAATATCAGAGTTCAGCCAATCAATACTGTTTCTAACAACTATCAACCACTTACAGGGTTTTCAATAGCACCACATATGCAAAAGACTTAACTTCTACAATTCACCCGATTCCTTGTATATCCACTATGGATATTAAATGCAGTAAGATGAAAGCATAAGTTTTACTCATTTTGAACACATATAAACAAACAAGCACTACTTATTTAAAATTCAGATTTTCTAATGGGCACACCACTGTTACAAAAAGTAAAAAGAAAAAGAAAAGAAAATTAACTATATTTATACTCAAAACCTGAGGCTGTAATTTTCTCAACACAAAAATGCTGCTTTCCAGGTAACAACTTGGTACATACCTATGTTGTAAGAAGCCAATAAATGGTGAAATTCCTGTTCCTGGACCAACCATCATGAATGGGACAGATGGGTCTGCAGGTAAGTGGAAAGTATTGTTTGGACGAGCAAAAATAGATATCTAAAACAAAATTAGATAAAATACAGTTGAGAAATATTCTTAAGCAATGAAAATGCCATGGACATTTTAGAACCTTTAGGATATTTACATACTGCACACCCTTCCAGATCCTGAGCTTCATTAAAATTAAAATTAATTAAAGTTTATTTTTAATGCCATACAGATATCTGGAATAAAATTGCACAAGCTTCTGAAAACAAAAAAAAAACAAATAAACAAACAAAAACCCCCCAACCAAACAAAAACAACCAAACAAAAAACCCAGCACACAAACAAAAACACAACCCCCAAAACCCCAACAAAACCAAATAAACAACCAACCAAAAAAACAACCCCAACTACATATAATTGCAGATCTATTAATTAATCAGGAGAAAAAAAAAAACAGGCACATAAACATGAGTTTCTGAGTATGAAAGTTGACCACACAATAAATTTGTGGAATACTCTTAACAAAAATCCATGAAATTGGCATTAGTACTCAAATGGAAGTAAAACTTATTGCCATTATAGGCAACTCAATCTTTTTTCACACAGTGGACATCTAAAAAATTCCAGTGGAGGTAAGGATTTGTTCATAGCAAACCGAAGCTCACTGATGCTGAGCTTGCTTTTCTAATTTTCATAAAAAAATTTAACATGATCTCCAAAAACGCATATAGGTGAGGGGAAGCAGATAACTGCTCAAGGACCTTGGAAAATGGTTTGTATCATTCCACGGATAAACTCTAATTCTGATCTTCAGATCTGTGTCTGAAAGGAAGTCTAAATACGATGTTCATAGTAGCTCCACAACTGTTCTCTGAGGTGTGGCTAGCATAATGTTTCGGAAATGAGAGATGACTATTTTCAATTCTTTAAAAGATTAATCAGGACTCAGCAGCAGGTACAGCAAAGCTTCATTCATTAACGTAATTAGCAAACATCTAATTATTTTGTGTATTAATTATGAAAGAATTTGAATTTACTTTCAAGTTCAAGAAAGGAATGAAGCACCAGATCAAGTTATTTAAACTTTACTCATAAACCTGAGTGGTACAGCACTACTCATTTCTTCGTGTTTAATTCAGTATAGAGCCTAGAATGTTAAACAGGATTATTTTTCTGGTGTCATGATGACAAAAAATTGTATAATTCTTGCTGCACAGGGCAATATTTGTATTTCTATTACACTTATTCTTCAAACCACACACAAGTTAGGAGGTTATTTTCTCTATTAACGATTCCAAACTGGTCATTCCTTTAAGAAAATACTGCAAATGGTAAACACCTTCATAATGTAAAGTGTTTTCAATTAATCTAAGGTATTTTTGTGTAAGATTACAGTCATTATTTTGTATTGGTATTGCTGCACATTTATTTATGCTGAATTCTAGCTTGTGCAGCAGATGAAAATAGTACTGAACTATATTCAGACTCATTTTGTAGTAACCCTTTTTTTAAATTTTTACTCCACCTCTGTTTCATGTTTGATCTTGCATCTATTGTAAATCAATTATATTTTAAATAAAGAGCATATGTGAACATTGGAATAAGATATATGATGCACATATTAATCAGTTTGGTTTTGCAGTCAGTTTTAAACATTTAAATAGCTTATATGGGGTTTCCTGTCATTTTGCCAGACCAACATTTTGAATTATTGGCACACTTGTATTATAACTAAATTCTATGCTTGTTTCCATTTTTCTTAATCAATCAAATATAGATAAGACTGGCAGTAGATCTTTTTTTCATATTAATTATATATAATTCAACATTTTAAATTATTAGTTTACACCTAGTAACTTTGAGACCAGTTAATTACATAGGTTTTCTGACACAAAATGAAGAGGCCAAAAGAAACGTACCTTCTCCTTGTAATACCCACTATACCAAACCATGTTTGATGCTCATCAGAAATACCACAGAAGATTGCCCTGTGTCACATTCAATAGTTTGGCCTTTGCAAACTGTGTGAGACCTGACAAGAAGTAACAGGTTTGTGATTCGTCCCCTATTATCTGCCATCTGGAAGTGATCAAGTGCCTTTCCTACAAAGCTAACAGCCATAATCATTTAATTACAGTGATGTTTTAGTCCATTAAAACATCTTCCAAGAATTGCTTAAGACTACAGTGGGTTGGAAAACAACTTTGGCCTTTCAGCAATGGGAAGTTTCACTACTTCTGTTCTACTTTATCTGTGGACACCCGAGTTTAGCAACTTAGCTATGAAATTCTAAACGTCACACAGGGAACTTACAGGAAGGGTAGAGCTGCAAAATGAAGATGCATACTGCCAAACCACCTGCACTACATGAGAGTGGCAAACAGAGAAAACTGCAACTGTTTTAAATGCACAAATTTAACAGTTAAGGGAGTTTAGATCTAATATTCATACCTTTTCAGTTGAAGGGCTTCCTCCTTTTGCATCCAGATTGTTTTTATTGGGGTGCAGTAGAGGTGCAACTAACTCAGCAAGCCAGCCTGTACATACTCCTTTTCGTGAGACTGCTCTCGTGGGACAGGCAGGAAACTCCACAATATTGAATACAAACCATAGTCTTCCTGGCTGATATAAGTTTGAACTGTAATGATAAAAGCATTTCTAAAAACACAAAACCTGAGAGATAGCTACACAATCTTACAGCCAAAACCACCTCACTTGAATCAAGATTCCCAGTGTTCAGTTAACCAAGTGATATTTATATACAGTTAGCAACGTTCAGTTAATTATGTGATATTCATACATACTTAGAACATGTGTTAAGATTGGACTCAGCACCTGCAGAAGAGAATCCAAATTCCTCTCTATCAGATTCACACATGCATGAGCTTGTTCTTGAGAACTCTATTAAAGACTTGCCAGACACTCATGCTGTTTGAATAGTCAAACCCTGGGGTTTGAGGTTTTTTTGCAAGTCACACACAGTGACACAGTCACATTTTCCTCAGGTTTTCTCTTTCATTTCTTTTTTTCTTCTTTACATCATAATGTACACGTATACACACATATAAAAAAATAAAATAAAAAAAAAAGATAATTTGAATATTTCCTTACCTTGACACTGAATAGAATCTGGCTTGTAACTTGGGGAGATGTTCTAAAAAAATAAAAATAATTAAAAAAGCAGCAACACTTATTGTTTGAGTGACACCAATGTAAACAAGAATATCATATGAATGTTTACACTAAATCAGATTACAAGCAAATTACAGTTAACTGTAACTTTACTCTGTTAACAGTCAGTGTTGTGTCTCAGAAATAAGCTATTGAGAATGAACTCTATTTTGAATGTTTTTCAGACTTTGTGGAACAGCTGTTAGAGGTATCATTAAAATAAGGCCACAACAGTTAATGTATGCAGTTGTTGGTCAATCGAAAACAAGTGTAAAGGCACAAAAGAGATGCCCCTGGAATTTACTTTTCCCTGCCTTTCATCTAGGTCTGCTTTATGGAGTTCAAGGGCTCTCAGAATAGGAATTGCTTGAATGAAAGTTTCATGTACATATATATATATATATAATGTCCTAGAAGCAGATGTGTCAGTTCAATTTCAAACCACCATGAATATCTATGCAAATTTTGAAACCATCACTTTAAACCCCCCCCATCCCAAATAGTAACAGAAACAGGAGTGTACTGGGCATTCTTTTCAATGAGAAACCCACCACATATGTATTACCCTTTCACACACACATTTATACCTACATATATACCTATACATACATAAATACGGTGTCTTCAACTTGCCCTAGCATGCAGACTGCACATTTTTGACTGAGAAATGTTTATTGAAAGGAGACAGACATATCAGTAAGTGAACAGCGCGGTGGGGAATGGTGACAACAAGGAAGCAATACCAGAAAAACTGGGTACAATGAATGCCAGAAAAGATATAACAGAGTAAGAGACCCTAATCCTGTAAACACTTTAAGCTTATTTTTTACGCACAGGAGCAATCCAGAGTCAGCTGAAGCACGGGTATGCACCTAAGCATTTGCAGAATGAAGGCCAAAGACTACACACACAGAGCTCGGCTCCCCAGCAACAGTTTTAGTTTCATCACAATGAAAACTACAGTATTTCTAAGGCAGTTAATGGAGGAGTTATTCCACCCCCCCCCCTTTTTTTTTTTTCCAATTGGAAAACTGAACATTTAGCCTGGTGCATTTTCAGAAATGAAAGCTAATTAAGTCTAAATCAGTCACTTACCAATTAACAGGTTAAGTGAAGGCTTGCAGCTTGGAAAAGCACGAAGTAAATCCAGCAAGCAAACATTAGGCTCTCTAATAAAGTGTGTATAATCAGAGGCTCCTTGTCTGCTGCAAAGCTCTTGAAGCCTCCGCTTTTCTCCTGTGTCACTGGTACATTCTACAAGAGCTCGCAAAAATGCCTGCAGGGAAGAAAATAAGAACAAAGGATAAAAAACCATCCCTGTCCATTTGCAAAAATTGTCACAAAACTGGTAAAAACTGGTGTTGCCTAGGGACAGGAAGCAGTTACCTGACAGGTGAACGCATAATAAATTTTATTTCCCAATGGACACTTTCACCTACTATGAAAAATTTACATTTTTTGTTGTTGGTTGGGTGGGTGGTTTTTTTGGGTGCTCCTCTAATGTCTGGGACAAGCTAGCAGGTCAGAAAATCCTACTTAGCTCGAGTGGAGAGAGACAAACAGGCAAGCAGGCATGATCAAATTTACGAAAAGTTTTCTTATTTATGTATTTGCACTTTAGTTAAGTAAATAGCCCCATAACACAAATGAATTCAAGACAAAATACCATTTTCTAAGTTACAGAAGCTGGGAAAGGAATAATGAAAAGGTCTTAGAACTGATATTACTGTAAATAAAGCGTAGTATTTAATGAGTCATGTAAATGTCGCTGTGGTGTTTTATTCCATACTTTATGCCTACATAACGGTACTGCAAGCTTTTCTTCAAGCAAAATTAAATTGAGCATTGTAAGATAAAGTAAAAATCAGATGTAAACAGTTAGGTTTTTTCCCAAAAGCAAGGTGGAAATAGACATGGTGCATAAAAGTGATCCAAAATACCAAATGCAATCCAAGGACATATTCTACACTGAAGAATACTTGGAAAGTAATTTGAGCGTCCTCAAATACTCAGCTTCCAGACAACAATTTTCAATACAGTTACATGAAGTACATTCCACACTCAACAGGTAATATAGCAGACAGGTTATAAAAACTGGCCTGGGTGACGTACCCCAGCCAGCACACTCAGCCTACTCTTACTATTGAGACAAATTTTCAAAATTATTAACTACAGTTTTGAAAAGTTTGAAAAAAATGGGAAAATTATCTTCTGCTGTGAAATTCCCTAAATTGAGTCAAAAGGTCCTACCAAATGGCTTCCCTAAGAGAGACCCAACAAACACAACTGTTCACAAAGTTCTCTCTAAAATGTGCTTTGACAACAGGAGAAATATGCAAGCCTTTTTGGTTACAAGCTTCCATTTTTTTGCAGACACAGAGTGAAAGGAAAACAACATTCACATGTTGTGAGGACAAAAAATATTTTTTTTAATTCTTCCAGGTTACTGAAATGCTAAAGAAAAGTTTTAAAACAACTTACAAGATGTTATGGTAGATTTGCATAGTGCAAAATGCTATTCTCACAAAATTTGACAGATATGGCTCCTTCTGGTTACAAAAATTTCTTTAAAACTTGTATGGGGCCAGATTCAGTTATCTGACACCTTATCTTCCAGTTATCTGGTACCAATTATCTAACACTTTTTACTTCCAGAATAGTTATGAATCAAGGTACTGCTGAACGGGAATAGAGATTTCAGTATTTCACACTTTGCCAGATAAAGTACCAGAGGTGAAATTTCTCAGAATAAGTAAAACCAGCAGCATATAATCTGGACTATAAACAAAACAAGAATTCTTATCTGTAAGAACGCATAGAGCATAGAATTACTAAGGATTTCACTTTAAAAGAACAAACACAATCACCTTTTTGGGAACTGCTCTGATTTCCAGACACCAGGTTAGAATGAATTTCAAAGTGCCTCTTTCAGGGACGTGTTGTGGACGAGTTGCTCCTAGTTCAGTGGGGAGAAAAAGAAGTAAATCCATTAACACCCAAAAATGGCATCGCAGAGTGCTTGTTCTTTCAAGACACACAAGAGAGTTAACTAAACTGCATTCAATTCTACGTTCAACCTTAGCTGGTTAGTGGAAATTACAGACTAAACAGCAAGCCAGTTTTCCAATGAAGTATCAATGACAATTTTCTATAGAACAGTCAAAATTTATCACAAGAGCAGGAAACAGAGGGGTATAACACGAGTGTTCAAATAAATTTCACTGCTAAATCAGTCAAGGCTTTGTTGCCACTTTCCACCTTGAAGAAATTCAGAAAGATGCTTAACAGGAAAAAGAACATCCCCACAGATGGCTGAACGTCAATGTCAGGCTCAAGTTCCCAATCAGAACCTAAATCATCTATAGTAAAACCAGTAGCAGCACTCTGTGCAGCCTCTCTCTTTTTTAAAACACCTCTGTGACTTCTAACATGCCTCCATGAAATAACAACTGTATCACAAAGACATTCAAAAGTATACATACGACCTATCAATACATAAAGGAGTATTTGTTCATGACCAGTGCATCACATCATACCTTTCTTTTTAGTTCCCTGCTTAACCTTTACACAAATGAAACAGTCTCCTTTTTCAGAAAGTCCCAAGATTTGAAGAAGTTCTTCCACTTCATTGACATTGTTGGGACACATTACACAGAAGGCATCTCCAGGCTGATAGTCAAAGGCTGTATCCTGTTTTTAAATATGAGATCATTTCTATTAAATTGTATTGTGAACCAAGGCCAACAGCACCCCAATTCCTAACAGTAGCAATCTTGCAACTATTGCAGTGGCATGAAGTCACATGCTCTTTTACTCTGTACTAGCACTTCACTGTTGGGGCCACATCAGAAACTCAATACTCATGTTTTCTTTTCAGGTTTAACCTCACTAATTAGAATAATCTTTCCTTATTTGTTTTAAATAATTTGGACACTTTCCTAAACAGAAGGAAAATAAATATATATTAAGATGATGTGTTATATAACATCAGCCCAGATCATTAATTACTGATGTGCTTTGCTTTCTGGTTTGAGAAGAGCAGAGAAATGAAAACCTCGTAATTAACGCAACTTTGTGATAGATTATCACTAAAGAAAATTTGCTAGTTAAACTACTCGAACTGTGGTTGCCATGACCCTGACTGTCTTTGTTTCCTATAGAAAAAAAAGAAAAACAGGAAGGGAAGAGAACGGTGAAAATCAAAAGATTTTAAGACCTAGATACTACTTAGTTGGCTGAGGTTCTTGTGCCTAACTGCCAAAACCAAGTTTCTGCCTGATATAGAAACATACAGAATTATGCTTGGGTAAGTGAAACATACTGATGCATCAGGTGAGGTGACCTGAATACAAAGGCTGTTGAGAACATGAGGAAAAAAAGGCAGAGAATGTTCAAATTTTCAGTGTGTGCTGAAGACAGGATAACTGTCATACATATAAATATATGCAAAAAAACATGTCATCTCAGAGACTCACTTGCCAAAAATTTTAAATAGACTATTTATAACTGAGACTTAAAGAAGTCCCACAGAAATTGACAAAGATTAGGCTAGAGTCCAATAAAAGTTAGTGCCAAAATCACAACGTCACAAAGGCACAGTTCTACAAATCTGGAAAACCTCTCCAAAGTAACATATCTTTTAGGTTACTTATACAATCTAAAAAACTTCTTATACAATATTTTGAAGACTTCTTGTAAAGTAGCATCGAACATTCTCTGCCTTTCATCTTCAAACCAGTATACAATCTTTCCTGAGCAAACTAAACCAGCTTTTACATCTCGGATAACATAATACTCAGTCAACCTTCGTTAACAACTCAAAGCAAACAAATGCCAAAGGTAGAAATGGTTCTTGAGAGCTAACAATTCTTATCACTTGATCATACTGTCAAATAATTACTTCTGTAGATTACCTATCGCGAGGAATCGTCACAATTTACTATACAGTTTCTGAATATTTAAGTTGCATATTTAAAACCTGAAAATTTAATAATTTTCAGCATTCCCTGCCTGCACTTTTCCCCTGTAAATTCTCTTCAGAAAATTCTTTCAGTCAATACAATAGCCACGGAACAACAAAGAAATTAATTTAACACTTTATTTTTGTTTCGATTCCACAGAGTCACATTTCAGTGAACACATCCAAGCTTTACTTACAAAACAGAAGAGCCGAAGCTTACATCCTATTGTATAGCGAATTATTTTTTTTCTTTTTAAACATTCAAATAATTATCCCCTCAGTTTTTATATGCAGCACACATATATTTCACCCTTTATTTTAACCCACTAAAAAAAAAAAAAAAAA
>VZRU01005200.1:522410-538489 GCA_013398155.1 Pedionomus torquatus | reverse complement strand
ACAGTACTCTGTCAAATGAAAAGGAATTATGCCACCAGTAAAAGAATATTGGTTAATCTGAAGATTTTCTATTTAAAAAAAAAAAAAAAAAAGAAAGAAAGACATGACAATCACTTGAGACCAACAGTTGCCAACAGTTGGAAGTTCTATTCTCTTAAAATTTTGACATAGTGATTAACAGTGTGCGGGCCATATCAAGTTGTTGTGCATCAGCTGAACCATGGTAACTGTTTCTACTCATATTCCAAGTTCAAACCATAATGAGATCACAATTTAAGCATTGTACCTTAAACTTGATTTGGAGGGAATATGAATGGAGACAGTTATCATGGCTCAGCCGATGCACCCACCTCTTTTCATTATAGTACCATGTTTGTATTTACAATTATTACATGAGACCTNACAAAGATTAGGCTAGAGTCCAATAAAAGTTAGTGCCAAAATCACAACGTCACAAAGGCACAGTTCTACAAATCTGGAAAACCTCTCCAAAGTAACATATCTTTTAGGTTACTTATACAATCTAAAAAACTTCTTATACAATATTTTGAAGACTTCTTGTAAAGTAGCATCGAACATTCTCTGCCTTTCATCTTCAAACCAGTATACAATCTTTCCTGAGCAAACTAAACCAGCTTTTACATCTCGGATAACATAATACTCAGTCAACCTTCGTTAACAACTCAAAGCAAACAAATGCCAAAGGTAGAAATGGTTCTTGAGAGCTAACAATTCTTATCACTTGATCATACTGTCAAATAATTACTTCTGTAGATTACCTATCGCGAGGAATCGTCACAATTTACTATACAGTTTCTGAATATTTAAGTTGCATATTTAAAACCTGAAAATTTAATAATTTTCAGCATTCCCTGCCTGCACTTTTCCCCTGTAAATTCTCTTCAGAAAATTCTTTCAGTCAATACAATAGCCACGGAACAACAAAGAAATTAATTTAACACTTTATTTTTGTTTCGATTCCACAGAGTCACATTTCAGTGAACACATCCAAGCTTTACTTACAAAACAGAAGAGCCGAAGCTTACATCCTATTGTATAGCGAATTATTTTTTTTCTTTTTAAACATTCAAATAATTATCCCCTCAGTTTTTATATGCAGCACACATATATTTCACCCTTTATTTTAACCCACTAAAAAAAAAAAAAAAAGAAAAAAAAAGCCATTAGTAACTTACTGCAATATCAAGTTCTAGGAGCAATGCAGTTTTTATTGCATCTTCATGAGTGAGTTGAACTGCTTTTGTAACTGGCACTTCAAAGGTTGTTCCCTCGGAAACCAGTGAAGACAGAAGTGGATTCTGAAAAAGAGGACACAAAAGCTTACATTTAGAAATGCAAATTGTATGAATGACAGCTTACTATGAACATACAGGAATTAGTGTTGCTACTTTTGAAACAATCTTAGAAAACAATTCAAAACAATGAGGAAAAAGATGAATCTTCTATATGCAGAGAGTGGTTTTCTCTACATTTTTAAAAATCATATGCAAGCAGTAACAGGCATACATTCAACTATTAAAAAAAAAATAAAAAAAAAATTCAATAAGGCTTGAACAGTCTAACGGGCCTAAACTACTATCAAATGCAGCAAACCGTCTCCTTTTTCAAGAGCTGCCTTGAAAACAGCCAATTAGAGAATGGCATTTATGTTAAAACCCAAAAACTCCTGCCTAAAAAAAGGAATACTAGGTGTACAGAACAGAAATAAGAAGTGAGAACAGAAGATATTTAAAAACACCATAGCAGATTTACAGACTCAGACTTCGGGGTGCAGATGGGGCTATTATTACAGGCAATTTATATGAAGAATTTTTAAGAACTACAGTTAAATGTAGAGCTATATCAGCAAACTCTACAAAAAAGCATCATGCTATGCCACAACATTTCTACACAGGTGAAAATGTGCCCCAAGAATTGTTAGTGGGCACCAAAAAAAAAAAAAAAAAAAAACCCGGGAAAACTTTTNCTACACAGGGGAAAATGTGCCCCAAGAATTGTTAGTGGGCAAAAAAAAAAAAAAAAAAAAATCCAGGCAAACTCTGTCAAAGGCTGTCAGTTGAAAATTAGACTAGAGTGCTCATTTCACCATCATTATGGTCAGCAAGCTTCCTTTGAGATCAATTCAGACAAAAATTAAAAGAGGCAGGAGAGACACCAAATGTCCATAACAGTACTCTGTCAAATGAAAAGGAATTATGCTACCAGTAAAAGAATATTGGTTAATCTGAAGATTTTCTATTTAAAAAAAAAAAAAAAAAAAAAAAAAAAAAAAAAAAAAGAAAAAAAAAACANAAAGACATGACAATCACTTGAGACCAACAGTTGCCAACAGTTGGAAGTTCTATTCTCTTAAAATTTTGACATAGTGATTAACAGTGTGCGGGCCATATCAAGTTGTTGTGCATCAGCTGAACCATGGTAACTGTTTCTACTCATATTCCAAGTTCAAACCATAATGAGATCACAATTTAAGCATTGTACCTTAAACTTGATTTGGAGGGAATATGAATGGAGACAGTTATCATGGCTCAGCCGATGCACCCACCTCTTTTCATTATAGTACCATGTTTGTATTTACAATTATTACATGAGACCTCCTTGTTGACAAGGTCTAGCGAACTATGTCAAGAGTAGCGCTAAAAGAATAACAAAAAGGCTCAAGACAACCATTCAGCTTTATATCTCAAACCTGCACTACAATATTTAATCCATCACTGAACTCCAGATTATCAGGTTCAGTGTTTTCAATTTGCTGTTCAAAAGCAAAATTTACTTTTATTTCTTCTATTTAAAGAAAAGTTATGGCATCAATATTAGAACCTGATCAATTATTTCAGAGATCAGCCTGAATATAAGCTATGACTTTAAAAATAAGGAAATGTGCTCTTTTACCTACTGTAGTACCCGAGTCTTTATTGAAGAGTACCTGTTAAATTATAAGTCTTTGTTTCAGTAATTTGGATTATTTAATCAACAACTGAGCAAAACCAATCACGCTCTCAACAGGAAGAGTGTCAGGGCCCTGAGGATACTAATACGCTATCATGGTTATCATCAGCCTCACTAGACGCCTCCAATTCCACCTCTGCTCATGTACCCAGGAGAGCCATGTCAGCTCAGTCCTGGGTCTTCAGTCACTCCCTGAGCTCCATCACAGGCACACAGGTCAGCAGCTCAGTCGTAACTATGCCCCAGCTAGCATGATCCAGGCTTGGATCTGCAGAACAACTTCCTGACTTGGCCTCAGGCCTCCCTCATGCCCTCAAAGTTGTCTGATGATCTGCACTCTTGGTTGACACTGGCTGCCTTCTGGCTTGCGTCACTTGGGTACCAAGGAAGGGGCTGGTTGTGTACTGTACCCAGTTCCTGGCTCCTTGTCCCTTAAAGGGCAGCCATCCCTCACTGTTCCCTCACACAGCTAATGAAAATGTCTGCCCTTTTGCAGACAACCAAAAAAGAAGAGAGTCACACTTTCCAGTTCATTTTGAGCACTAAATATGCCAACTGGAGCTGATCCCCAGTTCATGCTAATTCTTCTCTTTGTCCACCAGGTCTTGTTCAACATGGATTCATAGGAAATACACACTGGCTTTTGACCTACAGTTCATCTTCCATTTCCAATAGTAAAATGACGATCATGGTTTTGCAAAGATGTTTCTCTGTTATTAAATATGCAGCAAGATTTTGAGCAATTTTATACACTCTTACAGCATTCTGCAAGTACTAGAAACTTAACAGAAACTGCACTATGCTCCTTTCTACAGGAAGATGTTTTCACCATTCTAACATAAGACACTGAGGATTTTAATTCTTCCATTCCCAGCACTGCTAAATTATATTCTGAAATGAGTGCCCATAATTCATATGTTGATAACTAATTTTTTGTAATATAAATGGATCTTTCACTTACAACTCGTAAACCTCCTGTGTTCAGGGACATCCCCCTCCCCCATATTCTTATTCACTTGCTCTTTTGAGCCACATGTAGGAGTAAACACTTATGCTGCTACCAGAGCTGGAGGCTTTACATCATTCAAAGTGAAGTCTTTACCTCACCATGGGTGTCCTGAAACTGGACCTCTATATATTCTGGTGGCAAGGCAGGAATATTAAGAGCTGACTGAGAGACAGGAGGGACAGAATGAACAAGTGAAGGTTCAGTATCTCCAGCCGTAGCCACAAGATCGATGTCAACCAGTTTCTGTGTCAGAACATCAGCACTCCTCATTTCCCCATCTTCTAGCTTCAAGTTCTGTACTTCCGAGCTTAAGTTTAGTTCATTCACAATGTGGGGGGCTGCAGAGAGAGAGCTAGAAACAGCATTGACATTGCTGCTCATGCCTTCTTTTTCTTTCTTCAATAGAAATGCTTCCTTCAGGGCAAGCCAAAGTCCATCAATCCAAGGATCAACGACTAATTCCAAACTGGGAAAAAAAAAAAAAAAAAAAAAAAGGAGAAAGGAATGGATGAATTATTGTGACTTACTGGACTGTTAATTTACAAAGAATAAGACAACAAAAGCTAAAAATACTATTTATTTTCCATTTTTAATATGTATCTGCAGCTGTTACCAGGACGACTTTTTTGTTAAAAAAAATAATTTCATTTACTTATTACCACTACATAAATTTATAGAGTCTAAAGCATATAACAGCCTTACTCTTCTTCAAGTTTCTCATTTTTATTTTCTTATGATGAATTTTATAACAGGAATTTGAAGGGATGGTAGTAAAATATGCAACTTTTCATTGTGCAAAAGCAATGTCGATAGCTTACACTAATGTTCCATTTCTATTATTTTAGAAGACAAGATAAGTTTTATGGTTATGGTAATGTTCATGTTCAACTGTCTCATATCATCATGCACAGAAGTGATATTATCTCCAGTTCAAAGTAAGTAATCCAAGACTGCAGCCTACCGGCCAGAAAGAACGACAGAACAGGAAGGGAGTCATTTTCTTACATAATTCCTCTACAGCAATAAAAAACCCAAGCTACTTACAGAGTTCCCCTACAGTCATAAAAATAAAAGAAAGGAAAAAGCAGAAAAAACTTCTTTTATGAAACAGAGAAAAAAAACCCTAGAAAATATTGTAGGGTTTGTTTAAAAATAGCTCAACTGCAAGATGTGAGCTTGGATAAAGGCTTGATGCATATGTAGAAACAGATTCCACAAGCCAGTACCACACACACTGGGAACTGAATTTATTTTTATGTGCTTTAGTAAGTTGTCCACATTTTGAAATCCCACTACTGATTCTAAACTACTTAATTTCTGTAACTGCTGCCCTCTATTTTTCCAAGCATTACAGATGTTTACTCACACTTAAAAAAAAAAAAAAAAAGAGTTTTACTTAATGGAATTGAGATTGAAGAAGCATATTGTGTTCAAACAGAATTCATTCCTATGAGGTGCTGAGTATTCAGGCCCGACAGACATCAAGGAGTTCAGAATGTTTAGCCAAATTCACACGTTGCTATTATTGCATGCCGAAGAAATAAAATGCAAACTAATTCAGCTCTTACCCTACACAATCATCTGCTAAACCTGTGTCGTAAAAGTGCTGGGCACCAAGTTCTTGAAGTCTTCGGTCTACTGTCTTTCCACCATTACAAAAAAACGTGTACTCTGAGTCTCCCAGACCTAGCAAATGAAGGAAAGAGTGACTATGCCAGTCAGTAACTCAGGCTACACAGACAAAGATCTGCAGAGACAACACAGGATTTTCTTGCAGGCAAACAGAAGATCTGATGTAGCATAAGTACATATCACCAGGATACACTGACACCCTTGGAAAAAAAAAAGATAAATTTAAAAAATTGTGTTTGTTCAAAAGTAGAGCTGAAAAAGCGTTTCCTCCTTCACAAATATAAGGACACAGAATTTCTCTGAAAACATTTTGCTGTATTTCACACTCCAGAAGAATACTGCTTTAGTTTCAGGCTTTTAGAAAATCAACCACTCTCACAGGAAAAAATTAAGAACTGAAATAATTAGAAAACAGTTTTAGTTTTACCATGTGTGAATTACAAAAATAAAATTACCTCACCTTCAGGTTAAATTTGTTAATATACGTCCATGACATAAAGGAGAGAGTATTAGAAGTAATTAAAAGATATTGGAACCTTGGCAAAAATAAATCAAACATAGGATTTTAAACAATATGAATTTTAAAATGTAGAAAAATGTGCTTAAAGGAATCTGGTCCCAAATCCTCCTCCTGAGGAATCAGATTTCTTCGTGAATCTCAGTTTCACTGCACTAGGTCTTCTGGCCTTTAACAGTCATGAAGCTATTCTGTTAGAAGGCACTCTTTGTTATCACTTAAAAAAGGCATTGGACTCAGGTGTTATGTTTAACAGACCAGACCACTGACCCACCCTAAAAGTGATTAACACCACATAACTCATCCTTAACAGATGACCTTTACCTAGCAATCCCAAAGGTTAGTTACTCTTCACAAACTCTGTAATTCGCACCACTGTTTCACTATCCTATCACAATTTTTCACAGCCTGACCCTTTCTTGCATACAATTTCAAACCACTAGACCTTTATTATTCCCACCTAACAAGAGACTGTTCCCTTCTCCTTCACGATAGCTATTTTCTTTCTTTTCCCTTAAAGACTTCTGCTCTCTCGCAAGTACTTAGAGCAAAGACTTCATTGGACAAGCTGAAATGGATACTACGAATGTATTTTAAGACAGATAATTTTTTAGACTAGAATCAAAAGACGTAACTCCGATACTATAATACCTAGCACAACAAAAAACAGTATTAATACAATGTTTATCTTCATATATGCATTCAGTCAGCTACGAAAAACCTAACCATTTCACAAACTAGGCAACAGCATAGCATTTTCTTAAAATGTCACATGATTAAGATGCATAAATTTCAGACTTCCATATTATAAATCCATTAGAAATTTCCTTCTAGTGGGTACTTTCCTCACTAGGAATCTAGAATTTTCCTCGCTTCTACCCATCAACTTAAACTTGTCAGGTAAAAACACTCTAGGTTCAAACAAAAGCTTCTGGAGTTTGTTTAAACACAACATGAACATTTGACAAACTGACCTTACCATCAGCTCAAGACAGATCAGATATGTTTTGCTAAATCTGTATTTGCGTATCAGTCTTTAACTTGAAGTTATACTCCTTCTATTGACAAGTACGGCATTCAAAATTTTAAAAGTCTATTGCAAATCTAAAGGGAAAGGATGATTTTAAAACCTTGTTTTTTTAACAACATTTTATACTGTCTTTGCCTCTATATAGAAAAATGCTCAATTACTCTCAAAGTCAAGTAAACTAATCCACAGAGACTTGACATGAGATTAAAACTTCAACAATTATATATTATATAAACAATATATTATATAAACAATTAATTGTTTATGCAAAGAAAAGTAAACTATAAAAAAAAATTAAATCCTTACCTTACCTTTAGATCATTTCTGTGACACTTTTCCTCTATTGCTCAGAGGACGTTACACAAAAAAGATGTTCATGTTATAAAAATAATAAGCACTTTAAAAAAACCCAAACAACCTATTCACAAGTAAGAAATAAAAAAAAATAAAAAAAATCAGTCACCAACTAGTGCTGCAATAACATAGAAAACACTAAATCACCTAGCAATCCATACTGGAGGTGTGCGAAATGATCAGGTGGCAAAGCTGCGTCTCGAATTTTTCTTAGAAACTTGCGGGCAGTGTCTGGTGGGTCTCCAGTACCAGTAGTGGAAATAACAATAACTACAGGATCCTTCTCTGTTTCCAGGTTATACTAAAAATATAGAACAAGTAAGTTACATGATGCCATTTGATACCTATTTGTAGCCTTAAATATTGTCTTCCACCCTTCCTTTTCCCAAGAGTACACAGAAAAACGTTTAATCTCATTCTACTTGTATTAAACCACAGAAAGTCTTTGAGGATACATTGGAATTCAATTTATAATCTTGGTTAGAGTTTCCAAGACCAGGTTGTGTAAAGCTCTGAAGAACCTGTTCTGACCTCAGCTGATCTTGCTGGAAGATGACCTTATGGAGTCCCTTCCAATCTGAGTTATCCTATGATCCTGTACACAAATGTCAAAGGGTAGCATTTTGAGCAGGCTGGTACACGCCCAAATACTACTTCACAACTACACTCCAGTAGCTTAAATACATACGAAATACTTTTTCCACTTGACAAAGCAAATACTGTAGGAGTTAAGTATGATCACAATCACACAGTCATAACCCCAGTAATTTCATACAGATAACTGAGGTTTGGCTGTACAAACTCTGAGGATCATTATTAAGGTCCATTAGGGATCATATGGTTCTGAGAACTTCCATGTTACATCTATCTTTGCCACTAAAAAGCCTCTGTGCTTTGGGGGCATTAAGGTAGCTCTTAACAGAGGTAATGAGTCACCATGCTCTGGAGTCTGAGCCATTTTGGCCCCTTCAGGCTACTCTCAATTCATTTATATCCCCTTTGCTAATACAGATCTTTCACATTTCCCACAGTTTTATGAGGGTTACTACCATTATAGCAGATCAACATGAGCAGCTTGTACTTGGGATTGTGTGTCTCATGAAACCATTTATTACTTCTCAAGTAAAAAACATTCTGTTCTGCGATTATTCCAGCTTTCCACTGATGGTGGGTTGCAGCAGTGTGCTAGCGTGCTGTCAGTCAGGTCACCCACAGAACACACTCTTTCACAGCATCCTGATGGACTATGGGTTTTGAATCACAGACAGTGAGTGACCTACATGAAACACAGCTCCGCAGAATCACAGACACCTTGTTTGCAAGTGACCTCTGAAGGTCATCTAGTCCCACGCCATGCTCCAAGTGGTACTAACTGCCAGTGCTGCCTTAGGTCAGTTATGACTCTAGGTAGATTTTGGAAACTTCTAAGGGTAGAGATTCCACGTTTCTGGGCCTCCTCTTCCACCCAGAAGAATTTCTTCCATTAGTGTTAATCTGAGTTTGTCAAGATGCGCTCAGTAGATTTTGCCTTCTGTTGTAGTCTGCTGCTGCCAAGAAGACTTTGGCTCAAATAGGCTGCTCATTAGGTCACTCCTTAGCCTCTTCTTTGCCATAGGGAGCAACCCGAGCTGCTTTTACCATTCCCTGTGCATTTCAGTTTGAACTCTCCCCCAGCATGACAAGTTTAACAGAATAGTAGGATTGTGAGAAAATACAAATAAAGATTGCAAGAGATGCTATGTTTCATTTCAAGCAGTTTCATGACTGTAATTCAAAACTTCAGAGTTTGAGCAGTTATCTTTTGACCACCACTCAATAAATCGCTCAAAACTTATCCCCTCCTTAAGGCATATAAAAATTACCCCTTACCTACAGAGTCTAAAAAGATAAGAAACACAAAAAAACCCCAAGACTATCAAGGGGTTTTGCTGTTGTAATTTTTTCCCAAAACTTTCCCAAAGGACCAAAAGCAGTTGCATGGAACAACTTAAATTACCATCTGGAACAGTATCCAGCCATTGACAGTGGCCAATAGCAGGTGCCTAGAGTATAAGAGAAGAGAGTAAGCACGCAAGGATATTGCCCAAGTCCTTTGACAGCCTTCAGTTATAGTCCAGGGATGTTTCAAAGAGAGGTTTTGTCTTTTACAAGTTCAGGTGAACTCCAAGTACCGACAAATTCCCTACACTTCCAAAACTGAATTGTAAATTGTGCTAAAAAATAAAAAAAGGGTTCTGTTGCAATAATACAGATTTTCAAAGCCTCCGCAGCTGTTTTTTAAGTACAAATACAAGAGCTCCTGCAGTGTACTGTCACAGATGACTATTGCTTTTATAAAGAAAAGCAAACCCTTCTGGTACAAAATGAGAGGGCATATTGGTATCACATAAAAGTTACACTAAACTATGTTCCATTAAAAAAACGGAAAAAAAAAATAAAAATATATATAAGCCTAGAAAGAGGTAGTATATTAGAACAGAGGTATTATTAGCTCACTAAATTCCTGCTTGCTCTTCTACACACTCCCCTGTGCAAGCTTGAAGACCTTTTGGAAACCAAATGCTTGTGGACAGAGTCCTTAAAAAGAAAAGTCAAGGCCACCTGGCCTCTGGAAGGACAGAGGTCCTGCGTTGATTTGTACCAATTATCAAGAAGTCTGATGCATCACTAGACCAACAAGAACCTTACACGATTACATGTTTTTTCACTCTACCTTCTACTTCTTCCTGTACCCTTAGTGTTACATCTTTGTCCCATTCTTTCTTTTCCCTTCAAAAGTATTCCTCAGTTGAGGACAGCAATGGCACACAACAGCAGTGAGCCAACTGCTCAAAGCTGTGAACCATCGCTGAAGGGAAAGGATGGGATCAGATACCCAGATGATGTCTTACACAGAATAATTACATATCATGGCATGCTTATTCAGACAACTCACCCAAGGCTGACTACGTGCATGATGACCCAAGATGTGAACCATTCAGCCTTGTATTTTACTACTCCTATCTCACTTCCACTTCATTTCAGTCTTTCATCAAGCATAAAAAGCAGTCACAGTAACCAACCAAAGATTTACTGCCTTTTCTCACCTACGAGAATGTAGGCGAGAGACACTACTTGGAAATAGCCAGTATTTCTGAGACTTGAGCAGTATTTGATCATTTGTTTCTGCATGGCAACAGGATCAACATTATGATTATTGACTCTGTAGTCAGCTATTCCATCCATAGACCTTCACAGCAATCCTTTTAAGTAATTACAAGGTCTGAGAAATACTCAACAGCCACATAAAGATGGGCTAACTGACAAGTACAGACAAACCAGAAACTTCTTACTTCCTCACTTAAGACATCCACACACCCCACTCCAAAACACATGTTGTAGAATAAACTCTCATATCCAGCATGTCCCAAGGACTTCACAAGGGGTACCACCAAATTCATTCAAGCTCTTGCATCAGTACATTATGCCTTCCCCTCCCCAATTACATCTACTCTTCTAGAAGTTCTCTTTATTTACGGTAAAGGGTAAGGAAAAGCGTGACAAAATCTACAAAGCTGCAGAAATATTTTTTCCTTCAGTGCTCCATTCTCAGAGTCTGAATTAAGTACATCTTTCTACATCATCAACTTGCAGTTCTGAGTTGTCTTTGCCAAATTTGACAAAATGGCAAGTGGCAGGCTAGAAATATTCTGCCTACTGCCTTCCTGAAACTAATCTCTGTCAAATGCAGAAGAAATGAAATGGAAGAATATAAGGAGAACTTTCACGTTCCCTGCTGGCTGCATAGAAATCTAACACTTCGCTACATACTCAGTGAGTATTCATTCTAAAGCAGATGTCCAGCTACCCAACATGCGGAGTTGTTCCCAAGAAAGCAAGGGAACGAAATTATTTATATAAACTTTTCACATTTTCAAGTGCATGAAAAAAAAACCTTTTTTTTAGGTAATATTCCCTGTTTATCTCATATGAAATACCAGGCTATCAAGTTTGGTTTGTTTGATTTTTCTGTTTGAGGACATACAGCTAAAAGCACTCTGTGAAGGAAATTACAGTCCACATTGCTTTTAGACACAGACACCAACAGTTTTCACATCCTTACCCTTGTATAGCAGCAAACAATAAAAAGCTACTTCCTTGCTCCAGTCAAGCTTTATATTTCTTTCAAGAATATACTTTGAATGTACCCAGTGTGAACTGGGGTGAGTGACTATGCTAAGTAACTCAAGAAGACCTCACAAAAGCTCAGGGTAATGCTGAAGCCAGTACTTTAGGGAATACAGGATCTCAATGTCACAATAAAAATAAAGATTCATTTCTAGTAAAAGGAGAGCTGACCAGTAAATATAGAACTCATTCACTAATGCATACATTAATAGTCTTCTGGAAGTCACTGCATTGTTAGAAGAGAGATCAAAGACATATTAAATTACTGCTCTAATAAGAAAAATCACGAGAAAGCTGTACCTTTGGCAGAAGGCTACTAAGCATCTGTAAGTATTGGTTCAAATTACTGATTCATAAGAAATGAAAAATATACTATGTAGTTTTAAATTTATGTGGCTGAATGTGCTCAGCCTTCATGATTAACAGCCACCACTACAGCACATAAACAAAAATGTAGCTCTTTATGCTATTTTAAAAAATAAGTGTTTGAGTACCTCACCTTGTCCATTTCACTTATACAGTGCATATCAGCTTCAAGTCCATGGGCACCTGCTTGCTGCCATATTTCCTCAGCTATGGCTTTTGCCTGCCCCTTTTGTGTTGCATATAGGAGCAAAAACCTCCTTTTTAAATCACAGCACATTCCTCAAAACAGCACTTTTTTTTTTTTCCCTTAAAGACACTGCAGGGGAAAAAAAAAAGAAAAAAAAAGAATTTATTGCATACAGAACAGCAAGATTTTGCTCTGCTTATTAGATTAAAAAGAGAAACTTTAGAGGATAAAAGTACTGGTGTTTAACTTGAAAATAAGACATCCACTCTGAAGAGAAGCCATTTCTCACAACCAAGCTTTGCAGGCCAGTTTGCGAAGAACTCGTAGCATTGGTCACATGTGCTGTACTGCCTTGACATTGCATTCATATTGCAGTATGCCCAGTATCAAGAGTGAGTCTGGTTTGTAAATAATACAATAGAAAAACTAATTTCCCGAAAATAGATCATATTTTTATGTAAGTTGTTAAGTCAGTGACTGCTTTGGTAACTTTTCTGAGATGTATTTGACAATAAAACATAGACCTGGTGAAGTCAAACTATAATGCCTGAGGAAAAAAAAATATTAAAATTATCAGTGTTTTCTTTTCCAAAAACAGCACTTTTTTCCTGAATGACTTTACACTTTACTATCCACTCTGTCTATATTTTAGAGCACCAACATTAGTTTTAATTTCATATTTCAAAATGGAGCTTCTTATACAAGTGTAACTACATAATTGAAAAGCTGGATTTTTTTTCTCCTAAAAAAAAGAAATCACCTTAGAGAAGTCTGCTGTAGTGTAAAATGCTGCTCCCTCACAAAGTCTTGCAAGTAGCAGGATCAATGAGATGCATATCCTTATGCATTCAGCTGTCCCGTGAAAGTTCAAATGCAAAAAGTTTTTTTCATGATTTTGACACGGGCAGAACACAACAGATATAAGGACAACTTCAAGAAGCAGTGAATAAGAAACAAGCAGAATGTCTCCTGTGCATGCATTACAAATTAATCTGTCAATATTTTGTCACTACTAGGGAGCTGCAGCAGAACTCTACCTAGAATTACAACTGAGTAATTTTCAGTTCCCAGTTTGAGATCTTCTTTCACATGCCTGGGCCCAGTTTGCTAGATTTTACCTTGCTCTCACACAGATTCAACTACACAAAGCATTCAGGCATATTAGCCACATACACTGATTTATGGAAACCTGCGTCTAAGCAATTTGAAGCATATCTTTTTACTGTTTCTCTCAAGGGAAAACCAACTGAGCTCAACTATAGAAGATGACTGCTGAACTCCACTGATATGATACTCCCACAGTATTGTGGAAGGTTTCTCCAATAAGATTACTTTTTTTTTTTTAAAGCACACACTTCTAAATCAAAAGTGGTAAAACTAAATGACAGCTTCCTAAGCATACAGTGCCTTTACCATACTTGAATTCCATGTAAAATGTAATTACTAGAAAATTTTAAGGCTTTCATTGTATTTTGTTCTACTACACTTTCTATTACAGTTTTCACTTGAAATTTATTCCATTATCTTACCTATAAATATTAATAATTACCTTAACTGTTGTTTAAAAGAAATTCATTTAAATAACTGGCTTCATGTGCATGTCCACAGAAAAAGATGCATACACCAAAAAAATCTACAAAATTATTTTTCACCCTCCTTTTAGAAAAGAGGTACAAAGACATCTGATGACAAATAAATTATGACAATTCATATGAAATACAGCTTAAATACCCACTGATCCCTGTAGAAATACAGATTCATCCTAGTCACATGCTACGTTTTCACCCTAACAGTTTTCTTGTCAGCAGGTGGCAATGCCTCACTACAAAAGGAGAAAAACAATAAAGATGAAGCAGCATTTCATTACTACAGTCTTTCTCATATCTCAGAAAGGGAGAAAGATAACGAATTTTCCCCTGGGACCACATCATAGCACAGCAGAGAAGCCTTCTGTACACGGAAAGCTGAGGGGTAAGCTGCTAACATTACAGCTGGGGGCTTAGTAACAGACTTCAAACAAAAGAGTCAGCTTGGAAATATGTATAAAAGAAGCATGAAAAACCTGCAATAGTAGGGTGAGAGGAGAGAGGAACAGAAAGAAGAGCAGTCACAATGTGGTTTGACATGGCCAGATGTTACCCTAACAGTGCTATGATCTCTGCCTAGGTCAGGTAGAGCACTTTCGCCGTAATACACTGAGCTGCTTCCACTCCAGTTAGTATAGTGACAACAAAGGGTGCAAAAAGTAGCTTCCTGACAGTTCATGTGTATGCTCCCAAGATGTGGGTAGCTTTCTCACTGGTGTGCAGACTAGTAGACAGCACAGAAACATAAAAGTTAGAGCAATCATGTCTCCCACAGAAGGTGTGTGTACACAAGAGAACCCACACAGCCATAAAAGGGGATTGTGCTTGAGGCGCATGCCTCCCGAGAGGGGACTGTGGGCATATGAAACAGTGCAAATACGTGCTTATGGCAAGGGGGAAGGCTACAATTAGACAATTCCTTGGAATTAGAAGAAGGCTGTATTAGTACATATTTATTAACATTTTCTAAATAACTAGTATTGTGTCTGATGCATTGCTGCTATTGATCTTGAATATATTGTTCAATTAACTGATTAAACAATAGTTTAATTAACTGTCTAACAATTAAGTATGTCATTAATAGATCAATAACATCCTTTGATCTTGCTTCGATCTAAACTACACAAGTTGGGGACTTTCTCCCTGTGAGTCACCTTCACTGTCATTAACCAGAAGAGCTTCATGCTTAAACGGATCAAATGATGCCTGCTAAAAGAAAGGAAAAAATCAGTCTTGCCTACCTGCAGATGAACACAATCATAAAGCAGGAACACACTTGCACTCAGATGAACACACTGCCTGCATTACTCTTGCTTTGCTGCACTATACACTCTTCAAAGATGATAAGCCACTTCCACTTGGGTGATATGAGTTTGACTGAAATAAAGAGGGGGGCAGGGGGAAACAGTAATTCTTGACTATTGAGCTTTCTAGAGAATCCCTCTCACTTTAATAGTATTACCACAACAGCAGCCTTTAACACATTGATGTTTTGGTTGTTGCATGCCAAGAAATCACCAAAAAGTTTAAGCTGGAAAAACAAGCCAGGATATCCTGATTCAAACCAGGACTTAACATGAAGCTAAGCATGAAATTCCAAATTATAGCTCAAGATCAAGTACTCAGAAAAGTACCAGTTCACAAAAGAGCCCATTAGCTCCATATGACATCACACTGTAGGAGCAAAGCAGCCACAGTTTCACTGAAACAGATGTGCTGGCTCAAGCTATTACACAGCTGTACTTTAAGGCCAGGCTACTTTATGTAGCTTCTCCATCAAAAATGTCAAATCACGTGGTAGGAGAAAACCACAAGAAACTCCTGCAGTAGCTTTTACACGCTTCTGCATGGCTTTAAACCAGGCTGCGGGACGGCGTGCACTCACAGCCATACCCGTTCCCACACCATTTTTTGAGTTACAGGCGTGCTCAGAATCTCTTTCACTCTTTCTATCTATGACCAAGATAAACATAAACAAAAACGTAAACGAAAGCAGCGGGCGAGCAGCATATGAAACCTGCCAGGGCTGACCTTCCACTCAGAAGAACTTGGCTGGCCCAACGGCCGGCGGGCCGGGAAGGAGGAGACCGGTCCCTCAGGAGGGCCGGCGGCTGAAAGGAGCCACGGCCAGGGCCGCAGCGGAGGCTCAAGGCTGCGCCGCAACCGCAGCCCCCCCTCACAGCGCCCGCCCGCCGCCACCCTACGGCCAAGGGGAGCCGAGGGATACGCTTTATGACCCGTACGTGCTCGGGAACAAGCCC
>VZRU01005200.1:471803-522366 GCA_013398155.1 Pedionomus torquatus | reverse complement strand
CGGGGGGAGAGGCCCAGCTGTGTGGGAATCGCCCATGGATCCCCCGCCTGCTGGAACACTGACACCTCGCACACCCCCTTCCCCCGGCCTGCTCCGCCGCGGTAACGGCGGTGAGCCCGTCTGCTGCCCGGCGGCCCTGGCCTGCTGGGGTAAAGAGGAAAGCACCGCCGCGCAGTCCCCGCTTGAGGAACCGTCCCTGTTGCTCCCCCGCCCCCGGCCTTCTCATGCTGTCCTTGGGGAGACGCCGGGCAGGGACAGGCTCCGCCTGTCACACACGTCTCCGGTCCCGGCAGGCTCTTTTTGCATCGCCGGTGGTCGTGGGAGAGGGGTCAGCCCTGCCATCTCCAGCCGCTAAAAGGGTTTTTGTAGGTGTGTTTTAATGGTACTCTTTTCCAAACTATGTATTTATACGTATTTTTCTTCCTCTAGGTGTCTCTTGAGAACCCACTTGATCCAGTATGGCTTTGATTGGCCAAAAAAGTTTCCAGTTTTATTCATCTGGCACACCAGCGAGCAGGTCCATTTTGATGGCTCTGAGCAAAAGGTTGAGCTTTATCAGTGGGCAGCAAAAGCCCCAAAAGTGTAGCTCTGTAGCCATGAGGATGCTATGTTTCAAAGATAAATCTCAGTATATGTTTTGTAGGAAAAACCATGTACAACTGCGGATACAGTCTCTTTCTGTTAATGAAACTGTGCATCTTTGTGGAGATACTGGGAGTAGTACTAAATCTAATAACATGTGGATGGATGAGCAACAGTTTTTCAAGAAGTTGAACAGCCTTTGTACATCGAAAGAGATTTTTGACTTTCTTAGCTCTCTGGAAGTCATGTCTGATACTATGGCATCAGGAGCACTGCAGAGGATTTCTGAAGTTGAGGTGGATGACAATGGTCTGAGAAACCCCGAAGGAGTGTTAGAGAATGAAGTTTTCAGGGCATTATGCTTCCAGTTTGAATTTGAATCCTCAAAACTGTCAAACACTGGGCTGCTGAATGCATTGCAAGCTTTGATAAAACTACATATAGATCCTCAGAGTACGCTGATGGCAAGCTTGCTTTCAGAGGGTAAGGAGCGGCTGGATAAAGGACAATTGACTGTTAAAAATCTGTGTACTCTTGGAGAGAGCTTGCTTGAGTTGGAAGGCCCAGGTTGTGTGATGCTGGAACAAATTGTGAACTGCATGCAAGAAAAAGATGTTGAGAAGTGGAGTCCTAAGGAAATGGTGATGGTTTATAAGATGCTGCAGGTGCCTGCCAGGGAAGGGGAACAATACCAAGACTTGCTAGACAGACTGAACCGTGCCGCTTTAAACATAGTTTCTGAGTTAAGCCCAACATTCACAAGCACAATGCTGAATTCACTGGTTGTTCTTCATCAGACTCAGGCGGTTCCCTTAGTCACAGCTCTGTGTAAACATTCTGTGAAGCATATTCCATATTTCACAGGTGATGAACTGGTAAACGTACTGGAAGCCTTCCTATACTTTGGACATCGTCAAGAAATTTTTACAGAGGCACTGGAAACACATGTTCCCAAGTGTATCTTTACTGTGCATCCTCAAACAGTCAGCAAAATCATGCAGTATTGCTGCCAAAAGATGATCCTTTCTAAGCCCATCTTCGATGCAGCAGCAGAAGGTTTCATTTCTGATGCTGACACGTTTACCACTGACCAGATTGCTTGGTACATTATACCATTTGGGACTCTTAACTATCAGCCTCCAAGTGCTTCTTCCTTGTTTAGGAAGCTTGAAACTGTACTGCATTCCCGTTTTACTCACTTTCAGCCTCGCACCTTACTGAACCTGCTGCACTCTTGTGTCCTTATTCAACGTTATCCAGTAAATTTTCTGCCAAAGATATTTAGTCCATATTTTCTGCAGCAGCTTCAAGGTAAGAAGCAGTGTTTCTCTTGCAATGTGGGACCAAATTATAACATACAAGAAAAGTTACAATAACTGTTCCACAGTGTACTTACATAGTAAGGTCACCTACTACTATTGCAGAAATAATGCTCAAGATTAGTACAAATTCTGGAGACAAATGAGTTGAAGTGTAACATTGGGACAAAAAGAACTTACTGATAAGAACATATTACCGTAATATACACAGAATTTGTAAATCTCAGGCAGTATGGAATGTGTTTTTCAAATAATGTTTTGCCTTATAATTCCATTGCATGTGAGTGATTCTAGTGCTTTATTCGTTACCTTCTGCCAGCCTGCATTGTGTCCAGCTTTGCAGGTCAGGGTGAGGTACAACCGGGTATGGACTTCTGCTGTCATCTCTTACTCTTCTTTCAGGATAATAATCATTGTATTTGTGCTTCTCTTTCATATTGTACTATGATCAGCTTGTGAAAGCTGAAAAGGGTCAATGGATAAAGCTGAAAAAATTAATTCGCAGTGCATAATTGTTGGCTTAATTAAAATAGAAGTGAGATCTGAACCAGTAAAACATTAACAGCATCATAAATGTCAGCAGTCAAGGATAGGCTGGTATGGATTTTTTAATTATTTAGATAAAGATGGAAATTGAATTTCAAGGCTTACGTATGCTTCAACAAGGCATACAGGACCAGTCCTTTGTCCTGGTTTTTAAATTACTTTTAACCTAGAAGCTAATATGGTTACATGAGCCAACTTCCCTTTGGCATCCTGTCTGCCCACTGCACTCCTCTGGGTGGAGGTTTTCTCTGCCCATCTCTGTTCTGTGCCCTGAGCTCTTTTCCTTTCTAACTCTGAGCAAGCACTACAGCCCCATACTTGGCCCTGTGTCTTATTGTACTGAGAACATTACAAAATTTAAATCGTCCCTACGGTTTATCTCGTCTTGCTTAGGAGATCTCAGAGTCTGTTCACCCACTGCTTCTGAGACTGTTATCTGCAAGACCTACTTTTACCTAATTGTTTGGGGTTTTTTATCCCCACTAGTAAGCTTTCAGAACGTCCCCCGTGTGGTAGCCTGTCCTTGGCTCTAACTGCTGCATCATCCAATGGTTTTGGACACAAACCTATCATGAACAACACAGTTGTGAGCTATAGATTTTAAGTAATTCTGTGTTAATATGTAAAGCATATTTAGCAGTATTGTAGGGACATATAACTTATACCTGAAAGAGTGACTTCTCAAGATTCTCAAAGCTAAGATTGATTTGTTAGTAAAACTCTATATAAGGTCAAGTTTTCAAAGCGATTAGAAACTTTGGTCACTCAGTTTTTAGCTGTTCAACATGAAATACCTTAAGGGGTTGATATTTAGGAAGCAGACATCATGTCCTAAAAACCAGAAGGTCTTTTAGTTTCAATGTGGCACTTAGAAAATGAGAAATCTCATAGTACTATTTACTTTGAATATGGCCTTTTAAATAAAAAAAGATATTCTACCATAGTGGTCAAAGTTCAGAACAGGAACTTGAAAAGATGACCTGCATGATTAGCCTCTTATACTATATATGTTTTTTACCATTCTGTAATAATACTTTGCATGTAATGTGAAAGATGCTTCAAGCACACATGTAAACAAAGCTCCAGAAATTATTCAGTATTATCCACTACTTTCACATTTTAAAAAAGCCCGACTGAGTGAAACAATTAGATTCTGGGATTGTAACTTGGGGAGAGGTGAAGAAGGAAATGAGATATTTCTCCAGGACTTAACTCAAACTTATTCCTCCTTGTAGAATGTCCTGCATCTCTCAGAATTATTTTTTTTTCTTTTTACCTGAAAGAATATTGTAATCTTAACTAAGATCTTGTTAGTTGTATGGTTTTTTAATATATATGTCTGTAAATAGTTTACTCATTTTTCTAACTATGTCATTTCACAACTGATGTTTCTGTTCGTTCAGACAATGACCAAGCATCGTAATGAGCAAGTAGCTTCTCTGCACATTTTTCCTAACTTGTGCATATTGGTTTGCGTAAAAATACTATGTTGAAGATCCACCTGAAAGCCTGAATATTTTGTTTCAGCTCAGCCACCTGGTTTGGACAGAATTGTTACTTTCCAGCTGACCCAGCTTTTTCTCACTGTTACCCTGGAGTGCCCATTTTATGAGGTATGGTACATACAAAACCAGACTGATGTTAACAAGAGGTGATAAGGTCGTTAGGGCCCTGTTGATAGCTGAGAACTGTCTTCCCTGTAAAAATGTTGGATTTGGGGCAAACCAGGTTGTTTTTTTTTTTTTTTTTCCCTTGATGAAAATACAAAATATTTCTACCTTCTTGATTGACTTGACATATTTGTATGTTTGATAGAACTGACTAGCTCTAAGTGCTCTTTGTGTATTTCTGCGTACTTTTCCAACAACTACTCCTTTTTAATGTTTGGTTTCTGAAGTCTTGGAGTGCAAGAGAGTTCAGGCACTTTGATCTTGCCTGACTGAGGAATGGAAGCAGCTGTGCATGAGTGGTATGTTCAGTGTGATAGCATGGAACCTTGCTGAGGATGCCGAGATGATTCTCTGGGGTGTTTTTTTAAGTTCCCACCAGATCACACCTCAGACTGTAAGTTCCTCAATAGACATAGCTTTGAAATGCACACAATACGTTTTGCTGCATTAATATGAGGTCAGTACAAAAATGTTATCTTCTTTCTTTTGTTTGATTTAGTTTTCTGTCATTATGCAGGGTCCCAAACTCCTTCCAAAGTATCAAGTAAAGGCCTTTCTCGTGCCTCACAGTTCTCTGGATGTTCACCTCCTCAAAAGAGTGAAGACTGGATTACTTTATTTACTGAAAAAAAGAACATATTTTGCAACAGAGGTATCAACACCATATTTCTATATAGTTGGTAAGTAACATTTCTTTAGATGGATAATAAACTGTGTGCTTATGCTGTCAAAACTTTAGGCTCAGTTATTTTCTAGAAATAAAAATGGTTGATTTTTTTCTCTTAATGGGCATTCTGAATTCTGCAGATAGAGAAGCAGTAAACTGGAATACAGAACTCTGTAGAGGGTCTGAAATGAGGAAACATTGTGAGAACTTCAAGGAAATGCATTTCCAAAGTCAGAAAGAAGAACAGGGAGGGAAAAGAACTGCCAGGTTACTTGGAATTTATACGGCCAGTCTGCACTGAAAATAGCCACTAACTCTTGCATTCTGTATTTTTACTATTGGCTCTTTTTTTCCTTATCCTGTAAGTTTGTATGACATAAAGCAAAATGAAGGTGCGTACTTGCCTGATCTCTCTGCCTTGGTGGTGAGTAGAGAAAGGCAGAGCTGGAAGGTTGTCAGCCCTCTGCCCTGCTCAGGTGGGCTCCCCCTCCCCTTAGCTAGAACTGTTGACTACCTCTAGTCAGTGGGGGGTTTCCGGAGTGAAGGAGAGGAGTGAGCAAAACAGTGTTTCACTGGCCAGGGGAGGATGCTGAAAGAAGGCAGCAATGAAGAAAGATTTGTGCCCAGGAGGGGTGGATGATAAATAAGGTGTTGAGGAAAGGGTCTCTTGGACCCTGTGGACAACGGACAGATAAGAAACCGAAAATCAAGAGAGAGGGATGATTTCAGAATTATTCTGCATTTCAGTTTCCACATGGGGTTAAAGTCAGCAGGATTTAGGTCTAGAGAGAGAGAGAGTCTCTCCAAAGCTCTCAAAATTCCAGAGGCCCTAGCCAGCTCAGTAAAGTGCTGTTTAACTACATTACGTTTTTCAGTGGACTTGGAATACTATTTTGCTGTTAGCATAAGGAAAGGCTGAACAGTTACTATTAATCATTTGTCTTAACTAGTCTATATGTATCTTTTGCAAGCTCCTGTGATTCAGAAAAAATTGTGATATTTTAGTTACTGTATAAAACAATGAACTCTAAGAGAATGAGAATTATAACAGTCTGTTATATGAAATGAGTATTAATGTCACTGCTCTTTTCGTCTATACTAGATATTGAGATTAAACTAGATGAAGAAGGTTTTGTATTGCCTGCTGCCCAATGTGAAGAGGTACACAGACGGTAAGAGAAAAAAAGAAACCACAGGTAAAATGTTAACATTGGCAAAGCACATCCAGGGCGAAAGCCTGGCAAAATGGAAGCTAATTGGAGTTTTGCCATTGACCTCAACAAAGCTGAGGTTTCACATTGAAACCACTGACAAACGGATGAAGTTGGCAAAATTAACGGATCTGTACTTTTTCCTCACTGTTTTGCCTCCTGACTATACAGTGTCAGACAATTAGTCTCTTTACCCGGTGGCAGTCAAGATCAGAGTGATCCTGATTTGGCTTATAGTAATGTATTTTAATCTTTGGTAATTACTTTTCAAATTAAAAGCAAATTAATTCTAATTGAGTCTGTCCACATGGATTTAACACAGTTTAAGCCAGTTCAAGTTCATAAAATTACTTCTGTAAAGAATCCTGTCTAATGAGGATCTAACAAGATGCTGTTTTTATTGAAAAATGCATAGAAGTTTATGAAATATTTTAAACAAGGACTAATTTGAGAATCATTGGATACAAAATTAAGCAACCTGCCTGTATGCTATTTGCAACTGTACTTCTGTGGATAAAGCAAAAGTCTTTGAAAAGGCTATGTCGTCTCCAGCCTAACCTTCAAAAGACTTGTAGAGTAATACAGAGTTTTTCAAAAATCCCATCCTTCGGTATTGAAGAGTGGGTTTTGATTTAAAAAAAAAAAAATTACAGCTTTTATGTGTAAATAAGGTCACAGTATACATAACATACTGAAATTTTAAGTAATTTTTTTACAGTGGATATAAATTTTTTTTCTTTAAGTTGATGTGATATTTATCACCAAGTAGAAAAAATATGATCTGTATGTTGGCAACCATACATCCAGATATAACTTAAACAGATTTAGCTTATACTTAACTTAAACTCTAAGAGGTTTAACACCTTAGGTACACTACTAAGTTGAATAAATTAGCTGCTGAAATGTTTTCAAGCCAAGTTTTTGTATATTTTTCCTTCTAGAAGAATTCAAACAGTTTATCAACAGTAGCATTAAAAACATCAAACTTATTAACTTGTATGATCATTTTTGTTCAGAGCATATACATATGCTTTATATGCTTTTCAGGTTTAGTTTCACTAAGCTTCACAGCTGCCCTGTAAGTTGAGTGATTTTAAGTTGAGTGAGCTATGTAGCTCCCACCCTACAACATCTAATTTCTAGGAGGTACTAGGAAGCAAGAGGAGAGTTATTGTCTCATGCTTCTTAGGAACTGCAGTAGTTGTGGTGACTAAAGTGTATGGTTGGAGTTTTTTTGATGCTATACTTGTGCTTGGTTTCAGAATTGCCCTCTGTGTTGACGGTCAAAATAGATTTTGCATTAACAGCCACCATCTGCTGGGAGAAGAAGCAATTAAACAGAGACATCTTCAATTACTTGGTTATGATGTTGTGCAGGTAAAGTCCAAAGACAGTGGTTTGCTTTGGCTCTGGATAACAAAACAAGTGAAAAATTACTATTTTATAATGCCTAAAACTGTAGTTGCAATTACTTCTCAAGACAGGTGTAAATTTATCCTTTTGCCATTATGTTCTCTCTGCTTCAGTTCTGCTTTTTTGAGGGTGTTACAGAAAGTCCTTTTTCTTCCTTGGATCAATTAGTGTTTTCTGCCAAAGAGTGGCTGCTTGAAAGAGTACTTCTCTGCAGTGATTAAGGTTCAAATCTTGACTAAGAGTTCAGTAGAAGAGTATATGCTATATTTTGCCTGTTGAATTAATAGGGGTATTTTTATCTTTAAACATACTTTGGACCAAACCAGTTATTTTTATATTTTTTGAGATTTTAATTTATAACTTCTCACATAAGCCTATGTTGGTTATATTTAACTTAAACTGTTATGGATATCACTCTTTGGTTTACAGTAGTCTCTATTCAGGTGGTTTACGGATCAATAATATTCTTAGGATTAAATGTTTAATTTAAAAGAAAGACAAATCTTTGATGTGTAATTTTACATCTCTGTAATGAACATCAGTCTTACCCAGTTTTCATTAGAAGGTATTTCCAGCAATTGTTGTTTTGTTTCCAGATTCCGTTTTTTGAGATAGAGAGTCTACAAAATTGCAGAAAAATGGCGGAATATCTACACAAAAAAATCTTTCCTCATACCTACACACTTGGCTGCTGACACTGGAGAATAATACTAAATCATTGGTTGACCTCCTGTACTATAAAGTGTAAATATTGTGCATGTAAGAACAATTCTGTTTTCTAAATAACTCCTCCTAAGATGGTTTAAGCTTCTGAATGTGACACCTTCCAATACTTGGAACAATTGACACGTAAAGAGTAATAAAGACCAACATATTTTCTTAAGTTTTGTGTCAATATTTATTCTAAGTTAACAGACTTAAGTGCCAGAAAGCCAACACTGCATTTCATGGATACTGGCTGGTGCTAATGTACAGAAATTGCCATGCTACCTAGCAATCAGGTTCTTGACATTGTGCAAGAAGAATTGTGCAACTTACTCATAGCTGTTCATGTGATTTCCCAAGTGTGGCAGAAAACAAAAATTTGCAGTGGTTGCAGCAGCAGTATTTGCATATTTCTCAGAGATGCACTAAATAGCAGTGCCTTACAAAAAAAATTAGAGATTTTTATTAAAAAGATGCACTTTTCTCTGTAAAAGAACAGCTGCCACAGGGTAATGAACTTGCACAGCCATCTCTGTGGGGGCCACCTGATGTTCTTGATACTTACTATTTGTGGTATTGTCTTCAGTGGCAGTTTTCTCTAAACTGGCTAAATGGGGTCATGTGTGCACCCTGGAGTTGCTCACTTCACAGCCTGCCATTCTGGCCTAAATACTTACTATGCTCTGAAGGTCTGATACACAACTATGTCCAACACAGTCCTTTTTATTTATGCAGGAGTATCAGTTCCACATTTCTGCCAGAATTAAGAGCTGGAATCAGTAACTGTTTCAGCCAGAACAAGCATGCCTAAACTTGAGTCAACATGTTGCTTTACAGATGGATGAAGGGAAAATAACATAGCCTTAGTTCTGATCACATAACTGCTGGATAGAACACATTTTCAGCTTAACTTGTGCATCCTGTCCTGTGTGGAATTATTCTTTATGAGTAGCAAAGCAGAATTCTCAGCATCACCTGGTCTGATTTTAAGTCTTATGATCTGATACTAAGAAGGTGAAATATATTTCACCAGCAGATGTGGAATGTGGCCATTTTTCCTTCCAAGGCTACTGTTAGTCATTTGTGAGTTGCAGGTGTCTGTTGGTTGGCCCAACAATTGCTGGAGATTTTTGGCTGCAAAATCCAGATCCAAAATATGATTTACATTGTGTCACACTGTACGTTTTATTCATGCTAATTTGTTGCAAGTATAAAACCCTTATTCAACATAGTATGTCAGCACTGACAGGTGAGAGAGCACCAAGAGGTAATGAAATACTTTCCAACAGTGTACTAGGAAGCTCACAGCATGTCACTGACCTAACGGTTGTCATCCTAGCAAAACAGAAGTTGAAGGAAAAAATACTGAAATGTCTCTGCAGGCATCCATAGGGAATTCCTCCCTAATACAGAAGAAATCATCACTGAACACTGATGGTAGAAGTCAATTGCTCAGAACTGAATGAGAAACAAGTAATAGGAGCAGTAATCTGTGAAAAACCTTCAAAAGTGAGGAGTGATAAGAAGGGAATGAAAAGAGAAAGGGGTGAAACAAGCAAAGAAATGAGAGAGGGAAACTGCTACTGGTGTCAATGGCTCATGTCTTTCTCCAAAGTGGAAGCGTGAGTGATGTTTATTTCTCACACAGGCCAGAAGGTGGTGGTGTTCCCAAACAGATTTGAATTCCCATAGTTTTTCAAATACAGATGGTTTGTAAATATAGTAAGACTACTTAAAAGAAGTAATTTATACTGACTGTCCCAAACTAAAAATAACCTGGCCATATTCCATCTCATTCTTCACTGGTATACACTCGATACTGATTTTTGAAAGAGCATTTTGATATTGTTAGAAAACATTTCCTTCTCAATTTGTTCTTACTGTGATTCCTTTCATTTAATGCTGCTGGATTTGTTTAATGACATATTTATTTTGAAAGGAATGTAGCAGTTACTGCTCTCCTGTCCCTAACTCACTGAATATAGAGGATCTTGCAGGTCATGAATATTTGAAAGTAATAAACACCCCTGAGAATGGGCTGCTCTATGCACTCTGCTTCTTGCATCATGCCAAACAAGTGCTACTGATTGCCTAATTTACTACTTATCTATACCTTAAATTAAGAAGGTCTTTGTTTTCATTATTTTTCACTAGGAGACTCGCTGTGTTCACAAGTGAGACAGGTTTCCTATGTGTAAGTCACCTGACAGAACTCCAGTGTCAGTCAAAGCTGTGGAGTTCAGTCCTTGTTCTGCTGTGATCAGTCTGACTCTTGTCCCTTTCTGAACAATACCGCCTCAGCTTTAAGCAACAGCAGGATCAATGGCTCTCAAGAACCAGACTGATATGTATCCTGCAGGAGATCCTCCTTCTCCTGAAATTACCATAAAACTTTAGTACTGGATTCAGTGAGAATATAAGGCACTAAATGTGTGAGCAGTTGAGCAGGTTTAGATGTTTACTCTAAACATGCTTTTTAAATGACTGCTGCTCAAATCCTTGTGCTTTCCCATTCTTTCTATCACATTACTTAGTCCTTGCACTGCTAGTATTACCTTTTTTTCTTTTTTTTTTTTTTCTTTTTTCAGCATTGGATACAAAACCAGAGATGATTTTTCTTTTGATACTCTTGAACAGATCAATCCCTCAGACACTATTTGTATAGTGAAAGCCAGCAAAATGGATGTCTGAAATCAGTTAAGCCCAGATTTTGTCTATTTAAATGCTGAACACTCAGAAGTTCCCATTAACTTGACTTCCACTTGAAGTCTACTGAAACTGCTAAGCACTTCTTTAAATCAGCTCATTTCTTTACTTGCCCATTTTGGAAAATCTATGTTGAATCCCTGTTTCAGCTATTGTACAAATAAAATGACGTCTCACAATTCTGTAGCAAAACTGTACAAACCAAGAAATCAGTGACCACTGATAAGAAGCAGCCTGCTTCAATGTTAACTCTGTGAATAGTTACGCAGAAGCACTGCCTAAAATTGCAGAGACAGCTGTTGACACCTAAAATCATAGAATCATAGAACAGTGGATATGTGGATGCTGCTTTTCATTAGATTTCTATGAAACTGTAAGGAAAAGACATGCATTTGAATTAGCATAAGGAAAAGTACAGGTGCTATTTCATCCTAGTTCATTAACTAATATGTAGAGGAAAAAGCAAAAGCACCATATTGCTTTTTGATGCGAGATGGATTTTTTTTTTCCACATAAACGTTGCTGGCAATGAAACAGACAAGAGATTTAACATGGATCCAGGCTTGAAGAAGGTTCTTCCAATAAGCAGGTGATGCCGTTTTTTCTGTAGAATTCTGCCTCCAGAAGATTAAACCTTGCATGCTCCCTGACCACCCGCTCTACGGGTTTATCTATGTGTCTCCCATACTCTGAGGATGATAAAACAGCGACAGGTCTTGCCATTTCCTGTGAAAATACAAAAGTCTTCTTATAAGAAAATCAGAGAGTGAATACTGGTCAGTTACCTGTTGCTAAATGTGCTGTGGCCAGGGGCAAAAAAAACAGACAGAACTGTCCAGCATCTGCTATATGGCTTTGTATTTATTTAGCACTGATCTGTGCTCTTACTGATCCAACCCTGACCTAGTTTTTTATGTATATTAATAAATCATGAATGTATAACTAGATGACAAGATGATAAGATACAGAGCTGTGCCATGAGCTACCATGAATTGATAGTTTTTTTACACATGTACACATACATGGAGACAATTACCATGGGATTACTAGCAAACGAAATGCTATTTTACTGGAAAGCGGCAGAGATTTTGTTTTCCTTCTTATTTTTCCTGTGTGCTGGCTTGCATGATTAATTTGAAAAATATGAGAGATTTAATTTGTGCTCCCTGTTACAGGAACACCTACCCTGCTTGCACGATTCAGTGAAAGCACTGCATAAAAATACCCAAAGTCCGAATAAAAACCCTGAGCCACCACTAGTCCATGCAAGCTTTCCCTGAAGGACATAAGGCATATACTGCTGTATTTTTGCACAATGAAAGTTTTTACTAAAAATGCTTTTAGCTCTAAGAATACAGAAATAATTGCTCTGCAATGACAGGAAGTGGATTTGGTGAAAAATAACCTGACCAATAAAACATTATTTTAAGCTTGTTCTTAGTAATCTGTGCTTTGCGTGACTGTGCAATCACCATTTGCAATCTGCAGTTCCTTCCTGTGCTACAGCAATGGGGAGCTCTGGAGTCAGAAGGGAAAGCCAGGATTTGTTTGTTTTACTTTCCCTAGCCAAAGGTCTCTGGTTTATCAGGGTGCTTGTATGCGTGCGCACTGTCCAACACACTAAGCCTTGGTCCCCAGTGTTTCCCTAGTCTTACGATATAATACCTAGAAGGAGGATCAAAATGTGGATGCCACACCACAGTTTAGGTGTAACCAAATGACTTCTTTGCTACAGCAGACACAAGTCTGTGCCATTAGGAGGGAACCTGTGAAGCACAGGAGCCCCTTCATTTCCTGTGATGATGCAGGTGGGAGCACTGATCTGCGGGGTCTCACAGGAGGGCAGGCAGCTGTGAGACATGTCTAGAGTCATGGACAGAACTAGACCTGAGATTCTTGGGAAGAGGCTGTAAACCCTTTTTTGAAAAAAAAAAAAAAAAAAAAAGCGAAAACCAACAAAAAAACAAAAAAAAACAAACCCCAAAAGATCCTAACCCAAAAATAAACCAAACAGAGAAGACCATTCCAAAACAATCATTCATCTCCCAACCCTCCCCCTACCTTTCCTGCCTACCCTGCTCTTCAGTACACCAACTTTTAACTCCACCAGAACAAAAAAATCAAGTCAAGAAGAGTGGCAGGCACAAAATTAGACCATTTCCTCCACCCCTCCAGTTGTGGATGAATGCTGAAAAGAAGAAATGACTCAATCTTTGTACCACCAAGAAAGGCTTTCCTAGTGACACAGAGCTTACAGTGCTAATGACAGTCAGCAGGATGTAACTCCAATATTTTGTGTTCCCTTTAAATAAGATTCTGTTTTCAGCATCCTTGGTAGCATGGCGCTGACAGCACACAGTGGCATTTCATCTTTGCAGGTTCAGCATTAAGGAGATTTCAGATTTTCCAACAGTTGGGTGGGAGGCATCCCGCTACATGCCTTCACAGTGTGTAACTCTAGCACTGTTATCACTTGAAATCAGCAATGGCAGCCTTGTGCAAACACTGCACTGCAGCCACTGTGCTGTGTGCTGCTAAGCCAAGTGTCTGTCTGTACTCCTGGGTGCACCCAGGCTCTCTGCAGGAAGAGAAGGGCTTACATCTAGGGCTTTTTCCCACTTCAAGAAAAGGAGTGGTGGTCCTTTCCTGGTCCCTGTGGTGGATTTGGCCTGTCTCCTTTCAGTGTTGTACTAGAGAGATGCTGATTGTGACCTTTTTTTAATGTTTTATTATATAAAGTTCTGTGAGAGCCACTGAGGTAATTAAAGAGCAGGAGTTGACTATGTGACTTTCACTTAATTATGGGTAAGGTCAGTGTTGGGTGTCGTCATGTGCAGGAGGATCATGTTGTAACACTGAACAGCTGTGGGTCTGATGTGCCTCCATGCTAATTAAAGGACTGGATTAAGGGACACCTGTTCAGGCAGAGTCCCTTGTGTGCACTGCCCAGCACAGCTGGTATGAATTCTGGCCCATACACATTTGCTTTAGGAAGGAAACTGATAGGAAAGTGGGTTTTGTTGATATGGAAAGGACACAAAAGCTCAGTAGGAAATCTTAACTCTGCATTGATAGAACTGTTGCGACATAAATATTCCAGCTGGAGCTTGGGCTTGCTATTGGGGGAGGGGGGTTGGCTTTGTTTTGTTAAGATAAAAAGGCTCCTTTTTAATTGGAGTGGCCAATGGCTTTTGGCCTCATGCAGATTTGCAGTTGAGTTGTTAGGCACGAGCAGGTGATGGTGTGGGCTTGCTCCTGGGATTGCTTTGGGAGCACCTAATACTCCCTGTGCTGTCTATTAGAACTGAAGGGCGTTATGGCTGCGCACTGAACTGTCTGGCATACACAGATGCTAGTGAGATGAATCACAAGCAGTGGCCTTTGTCATAAAATAGCAGCAGTTTTATTACACAGCAATTACAGTAATTTTAACTTTTGTCTCTCTCTTGCTTCTTCCATCTCTGTCAACTATAATCACCAATACAGACAGCCATTCTTAGCCTACTCATCTCTTTACATGCCATGAACCCACCAGAGTTTTGAGGCCATTAACACAGAGGTACTTCATTTGGGTTTGGCAGCCTCAGCCTATGTATATATGGATATGTATAAATATATATGCACTCACACTTGTTTATGTATGTGTGTGCATATGTATGTATGTGATGCTGCATGGAAAAATACTTATTTCTATATATGTATATATATTGTAGTATTTCTGTTGTCAAGGCAGATGTTTAGAAACACGGCTTCATACTTCATTAGCTATCAGGCTGTACACCAAACCCAGGTTCTGCTGGCCTTGAATGCTTTGCCTAGAGTTTTGCAGGCATGGGTGTGGTCTTGTGATTAACCTCGCCCTTGCACAAACTCCCTATGAATTTCCTTCCTACAGGGCAATCTGGTGTAACTTTGCATAACAAACTCAGCAGCTTCAGAGACCTGGGCTCTCTCCACGAATGAAAGCATAGGGAGGGTGGATGTCAGAGTGCAGGGGTTGAGTCTGGGCCTCAAAATCCAGGCCTCACAGGGAGAAGAGATTTCAAGCATCACAGAAACAGCTGCAGGACCACCTGAAGTGCAACTCTTGAGGTGCACAAACTGTTCAGAAATCACTCTCAGTGACCCTGAAGGTCTGTAACAGAGGGTTTGCCTTGCTGCAGTATTTCATGGCTTGTCACGTAAAAATCTAGAGGATGCCAAAGAGCAGGAGCTAACTCAGATGTCTTCAGTGGCTAATGCTTTTTTCCTAAACCTCCAAGCTGAGGACAATTATGTCCTCCTTCCAATTCTTTTGATATCATATAGGCTGAATTATACAATGCCTATTTTCTCCACCCATGTCAAAAAGTATAACATACCTTTAACAATGATAATTATGAAATTAACAAAGGATTACCTCCTCATGAATGCGAAGACCACGACTCTTTGCATGTTCTCTGTCACATCGGTGAAGTTTGTTGTTGTAACCCTCTGGTCTATTAAAAATGGAATCATAAGTGGAAACATCTCCTGTCTTGAGAAAAGTGGAAAACATGGCTAATTTGCGGTATTGCTTAATTTTACAGGTTACAGAGTACATGTAGTTGAATTGATACTTAATAACCCAATACTTAATAATTAATAAGAGTGCACATAGCATCAGATGAATGGCGACTTAATATTACTGAGCTACCATTTAGCAGGTTTGGGTCACTCCTTTGGAATAGTCTGCAATAAAAACATCTAATGGTGTGTGTGGTATCTTTTTAAAGTCTGTTCAGCTCTGGAATGTCCCTTGTGGCAATCTGCCTCAATTTTTCCCTGAAATCTGCTGTAACTTTTGGAAATTTAATGGCTTTGTTCATTTGTTTGTTTTACTCTTCTGAACTTCATATTCTCCTTTTTAAGTTCATAAATTTGTCAAATGATCTGGCACTTTAACATAAAAGGAAAGCAGGCAGTTTCAGAATTTATTTGGAATTAAAAAGACAAAGGTATCCTGCAGTGGAATCACCATTCAACTTCTGATTAAAGCAGAATTGAGAAGAGTTTGGAAACAGTGGTAATCCTGTGATCCAGTAGCACGCATGTATGTCTTGTATGAAAATACAGCACACCCAAGCCAAATATTATTGTATTTGTGATACTTGTTGACTAGTTGTATCCAAATAAGCGACATTAACAATCTGGTCTGCTAACAAGTGCATTTCTGAAATCCAATCAAGAAGTTCTCAGCAATGAAATCAAAGGAATTTCAAAGCCAAAAAAATGTTTTCAAGGAAAGAAAAGCAAAATCCTTGGTGAAATACTCTGTCAGTTGTTTTAACTTCTAATTTTACAGTGTGCCCAATATAGCCTTTGAAAAACTCTTGTATTTAGAGTTTTACAATGCTGTTCTCCAAAAACAGTAAAATCAGGGCAGATCAAGAAGGTTATAACGCTTCCATTAAAAGCAAACCACGGGAAAGAGCACTAGTGAGGCACAACTGTAATCACAGGCTTCATCTGGAAAGATATCTCCATTACTTGGTTCTGCCAAGAGGAGAGGTGGTTTGATATTTAACCTATCCATCCCTTCGTTTCTCAGAAACTATCAAGCCTCACAGAATTTCAGGCACGTTCAAGAGCATCCCACATCTGATTTGTCACCTCATCCATTATTATTATTGTTGTTATATGCTTGCTTGTTTCTCTTTCCTTCCCAGGCTACCAGTTTAATTCAGAATTTTAGCGAGCATCTAATTTGTGCTCCCCAGCGAGAGTGTTATTTGTTCCTTCAGTTTTATTCATGTGCCATTATTTTTCCATTGTTTGATACCTGTGTCAGAGCAGATAATTCACTTTCTGGAACTCACAGATAGGTAGCCAGCCTGTTATGTTAAAAACTAGCCCTGTCCCAGATAATCTGTTTAAGATCTGCCAGATGTGTAGAGGCAACATTTCTGTGCTCAATATATTGATACATTTTTGCTGTTGTTCCTCTTTGTTGTTAAATGATGACTTAGTTGGCCTAGGTGGTGGTGGCAGGGAGCTACTTCTTAAACCCACCAGAGCAAGTGAATCACTCAGAGCACACAATAAATTTGTACTCAGGGTGGGTATCTTCCACGTTCTGTTACTAAAGCTAAGCACTTTGAAAGCATTAGTTTATATTCCAGACATACATAAAATAGGTAATAGCTTTCTCGGTATCACAGAAGGGGAAACGCCACACAAACTGGCTACAGTAACTTATGTAAAGCAAGGGAGGGAGCAACTGTCAGCCAAGGGATTAAAGGCAGGAATTTCTAGCTTCTGTGCTGAGCACATCTTCCTCTATTTCTCTCCCCTTCAGTCCCTGATATGCAGTTGGGTTTAGATTTTTAAGCTGCAAAAAGGAATGCAATTCCCCTTCCTGTACAAATAAAATTTTTCAAATTATTTAATTCCTTAATTGTGCAGAAGAATGAGTTGAAACTGTTTCCGACCCTGTGGCTGAGGCCTGTGCTGTGAAGAAACCTATTCAACAGATGTTATCATTTTTTGTTTCCATGCCACTAAAGCAGCATTTTCCACAAACCAGGTCATCGGGAGTGTGAAAGCAGACTTCATAATGTAAGCAAAAGCTCTACCATATGGTTGATAATTCCATGCAGATTGGGTAGACTGTGAGCTCCACCAGCCCCAAGTGCACCCTGCTAGCCCTCTGACCTGCCTTTGCCTTACTCTTGTGATTTCCCTACCATGTTTTGTTAAGCATGGCACTATCTGCGCCCACTCACCTTCGGCTAAGAGCACCTTCCCAAGGCAAGGCTGAAATTAACATGAAAGAGTCTGAAATTAGGAATCTACCTCTTTTACTAGGGCCACCCGGTCAATGCTGGAAATCTGGTTTTGCTGCTCCTTTAACGCTCAGCGCTGTGCTCTGGTTTGCACCCTCCCCACATCCCTGCAGACTCTCACAGGTAGGCAGTTGTCCCTGCCCAGTGCTCTGCACGTTCGGCAGCCAGTTACTTGGGTGGGGAGGGGATTCACAGGGTGTATTTATTGTTACAAATAAATATGTGTTGCCATAATATCACTATATTACACTGATAAAACAGCCATTTCAGAACTTTTCAATGGCTTTGTTTTGGTTTGATTTTTGGTGTTTTGTTTTTCTCCATATCTCATCCAACTATTTTGAGAGAGAGAGAGGTTTGCTACCCAGGAGGTATAGCCCCGCTGAGGCTGCAGGTCCAAGATTGCTTACATTTCTGATTTTAAAAGCGAGAACAGAGAGAATGAGGAAAAAGGGTGATATAATGCAGCAGAGTGGGGCTCTCTGCTAGTCTACGTGAGTTACTACATGGTAAGTGTCAGTGCAGCATCACTGGAAGCGTTTAGTTACCAAAGCATATATTGACAGTACTGTTTTGAGTAGCTCTCTTCATTTTCTTTATTTAATGCTCAGCATATGCAAAATTTGAATAGTGCACATTGAAAACCTTTTCTCTCAACTGAAAATGGAGCAGTTTCTTATTAAAAGGTCCCCGGGAGCGTGCTTTACCAGAAAAACCACAGGTGCCACATCCAACCCTAGTGACAGATGGTGCCTTTCCTAGTGTTCCCCCTGAAGACGTCTCACATTTTGGCGATACCATGTGTCTGGTCGGTCCTTAAAGCCTGAAAAAATCGTGTCTTTGCCTTCTGTTGTCACCCAGTGAAAGACATTACCTTCATTTCCCCATCCACAAGTAACAAACACCTGTTACACTTCGCAAAGGCCTCTGAAGCTAAATCCTTCTATTTGGGCGCTAGGTAGCTTAGCTAGCAGCAAACATGCTAGCTTGGAAATATTAATGGGATTTTTAAAGGCACCCACCTGACCAGGTCCCTCGGGATGAGGGCTGAGCCTTACGCTGCAGAGACCCCCAGAGGAAAGTCTGGTCCCGCCGGGCCCTGCCAGGCTCCCCGCCTCCCCCCCGCTCCCTGCCCTCCCTCCTTCTCTCACCTTGGCCACCCGGTAGAAATAGCTGAGCTCCGGAGGCCCTTCCCGCCTGGTGGGGACGTGGCCGAAGACAGGGACGGCGGAGAGGGGAGGCCGCCGCCTGATGCCCGCTGCGCAGAGCAGCTGCTCCGCCGCCGCTCCCGACGCTTCTGCCCCCGGCGGCCCGGAGGAGGCCATTCCGCCGGGCGGACGCCGTTACCCGGCAACGCTCGGCCGGTGCCGAAGGGCGGGCCGGGAGTCCTACGCTCCGGGCCGGGAGTCCTACGCTCCGGGCCGAGCCCCCTCCCCGGCAGTGGTCCGGCGTTTGAGGCAGCCTGAAAGGAACCGGTGCCCGGTGGTTCGCGGCCCGGGGCGGGGCGGGGGGGGGAGCTGTGGCCGTCTCCACAGAGCAATGTTAATTACACAGTTGGCCACTGATAATTACACATTGATCCCCGTGGCCAAGAAGGCCAGGGATCTCCTGAAGCGCATCAAAAAGAGCGTGGCCAGCAGGTTAAGGAAGGTCGTCTCCCCTACTCTGTCTTGTTGAGTGCTGTGCCCAATTCGGGGCCTCCCAGTTCAAGAAAGACAAGGAACTGCTGGATGGATGGTCAGGTGGGGGGGCACAAAGATGACCAAGGGACTGGAGCGGGTCTCTTGTGAGGAAAGACTGAGACACCGGGGTCTGTTTAGCCTGGCAGAGAGAGGGGATCTCATCAATGCTTGTAAGTATCTAAAGGGCAGGTGTCAAGAGAATGTGGTCAGAACCTTTTCAGTAGTAGCCAGGGGGCAACAGACACAAGCTAGAACAGGGGAAATTCCACCTGAACATATGGAAAAACATTTTTACTTTGAAGGTGACAGACCACTGGAACAGGCTCCGTAGGCTGTAGAGACTCTTCTCTGTAGATATTCAACCCCCTTCTGGATGTGTTCTTGTCCAGCCTGCTCTAGATGAACCTATTTTGGCAGGTGGGTGTTGGACTTGATGATCTCCAAAGGTCCCTTCCAACCCCTCCATTTCTGTGTTTCTGTAAACCCGTGTGGAGTGGCAGATGCCCAGACGTGATAAAGGCTCGGGCGCAGGTTTGAGCAGTGGCCTCAGGACTCTCTCAGTGGGCAGCCTGCCCAGCTGCCCAGCCCGGGGCTCCACTGCTGTCATGGCCAGCTACCTGATCCTTGGAAGCTGCGGAAGAAGGTTACGGCAAAGCCTGGCCAACCGGGATGGACTTCTTCCTGTGGCTGTTTGTGCCAATCCAGAAACACCCTTATAAGTGGAGAGGTTGAATAAAACCACACCAAAGTGTTGAGTTCCCACCAGAGTGAGGAACCTGACTCTTCGGGAATGAGGGGTCTCTTCAGCCCATGCCTCCTCAAGCACAAGTTTTACTAGGGTGCTCAGCCACAGTGTGCAATGCCGTTGGAAGTCTCTCTCACACACAAGCACACTTTTGGGAGCATTGAAAATAACCCTCTCCCCAGTGCAAATCTATAATGACAGATGGACTCTAAACTGCTCTGCCCTGGTGACACCCGGCTCCTGGTTTCGATGTTCACCATGTGGTTAACCTGCTTTAATACATTCATGTAACTACACTTACTGTGCCACTTGGGGATCTGTGATGAGCTTGGTTTGTTTTACCTTTCTTTTCTGCAACCACAGTTGTAGAACTAACAGGCCATAGGTACAGAATTGCTAATAGTATTATTGCTACTAGTGGTTTTTGGCAAGTTCTCTTCCAGGCATCTTATTTTTACTGAACATGCAAGATCTATTAAAAAAAAAAAAAACAAAAAACAAACCAAACCCCCCCAGCATTCAGGGTATCTGAGATTTTTGCAACCAGTTCTGAGCATCATGGACCAATGCAATAAATCAGGTCTACAGTAAAATTAGGTCTAAAAGTGCCATCCCCGCTATATAGCTGCCACTCTCCCATTGCTAACACACTGAATAATGTAGCCTCTTCCTTCTTTGAAAGTGCAGTGTGGAGGTATTGGTACTCTACAGTCTTGGGTGGGTGTTTTGTTAAATTGGTCGTGACAATTCCCATCTGCTTTATCTAGTAACGTCCCTCTACCAATTAGGGTTCTCTGCTTTCTGCAGCATGGGCCAAATTAGCACAGCATAAGCTAGCAGTGGAATTGAAAATCCAACAGCTGCCTTACATCAGCTTCCTACGCAGAGACATGTTTGCACTGTGCAAGAGCTTTTTTGTAGTTTAGTCCGAGCACCAGGAGATAGCAAGCCCATTTATAAAAAGCAGCTCAGCTGAAGCTGCAGCTATAAATAGAGCCACAGGAAACAGTTTCCCAGAAATCTCAACTAAGCTAGGCAAGAGCTCTGAAGTCAGATCTGAAATGTGTCTCTTCAATTTCCCTTCTACTGTTCACATTTAGCACATTTTGATTAACATTTAAGATGGCGTTAATTGAATTGCACTATCTGGATGCAGTTCAGATTGTCAGAAGTACTGCTGGATGCTTGTTACAGATTTGTCCCAAACCAACCATTTGAAGTAATTTTAAATGATGGTTTTCAGTTGGTCTTTCCTTCTCAATGAAGACATAAATCCCTTTAGAATCATTTGAATCTTACAAAGGGTTTTTCTTCCTGGTCACTTTTTGCAGACTCCCCAGAAGCAGGATATGAATGCCCCAGGGGTTTTTGTTCCAGTTACAACCAGACTTAGATCGTAGGCTGCTATTATGCTACCGTTAACTGTATGGTTCTGTTATAGAGTAGCACAGGAGGTCAGTCTGTTTCCTTAGTAATTTAACTATGAACATGAAAACAATTGTGAGAGTAATTTTAACTCGTTTAGTTCAAATACACTTGAACTCAGAGACCAAAGTGTTAAAAGTTGCTTTAAATTCAGCATGTTAAGAAGTTAAATTTTCTTGTTCGGAAAATTGAAGTTCTTCAAGAAGTTCAGCCTTTTTACGGATTAGCTATATTTCCCTCAGGTTCCACTGCTAAGGTTCCTGAATTTCAAATAAGTTGATGTGTACTTCTAGAGTCAAAGAGATGTCTCAAAGGCAGGGTCACTGTTCTGAAATGTCAAACTGGCTTATGGAATAACTTGGCAAGAAAATTCCTAAAAGGAATTTGTGGAGCAAATGGTAACAAGATGGGGGAGGGCAGAGGGACAGGATGGGTTGGAGATGACAATGACAGGGGGAAGGAGACAGGATGGGCACAAGAGGACAGATGACATATGACTGGACAGGTCATTGATAATGCAGAAAAAACATAGTAGCTGTTTTCTTACTAGAAGCTGACGTACCTGCTTCAGACTCATGTCACTTAGAGCTGAGATGGATTGCCTCAAGTTAAGGCTTAGCAATTCATCTCCTGTCCTTGCTGCTTGACCTCAACCTGTGTTGGATGGTTGTATGTTCCTGACCTTCAGCTGATCTGCAAAGGAGAGACAGCCTTTGCCAACAAACACTGCATCCAGTGGCTCTTGAAAAAGAGGCTGAAATAAAAATGGTTCAAAAATTCTGTCCCCTTTCCGCTACCATAGCTTTGGTCCAAGCTAGTCATTTCACACCAGTGCTTGTTTCTTCCAGACCCTGAATTAGTGAGATTGCCTGTTCCACAGAGGCAGGCTCTTCATACATTTTCTGAAGGAGATGGAGACAACTGTACATCACTAGTAGAAGTCAGCTCACCTTTTGCAGCCTTCAGGGATTTTTTTTGTTCATGAGCTGCTCATAAAAACTTCTCATTATAATATATCTGTTGATTCAAATAATTATCTACACAATCATTATGTCTAAGTCTTGGTTTGTAGATTGCAAACATTTCCTGGTTGGCCTGTGACTACAATTTCAACTGCTGGACTGGAGAATTAAGCTTTTCAAATAATTTGAATTATTTTTATTTTAACAATGGAAAAACAATTATAAAATGATAACTCGTTTACTGACACAATTTCAGTTATTATTGTATGCCGACTGATATCTGCTGGATGGGTATTCCAGTTCACTGAGTCAGACAAATATTCTTGTTCGATAACCCCCTTGGCAAGTAGGGTAATACACAATTTTATACGGGGTGGGCATTACTTCCATAACAATTGCTATTTGTAAGACTGTTTTGGAATGCAACTATGAAAATTTCTGGTCATGGAATGTCAGTCTTCAAAATACTTCATGTATTGCTTCCTATCAAAACAGAGATTTTCAGGAAGAGGACCTCAATGGCTGCAACTATATTTGAAAAATACTCCATCAAAATTTTCAAAAAAATCTTAGCAGAATCTTTATTTTGAGCAGTATCATCCTACAACATAAAGGGGGTCATATCTTCATAGCTGCAAACAGAATTTAAATGTCTTTATCTTGCATGTTGACATATTAAAAACTACCATGACCAGGTATTTTAAGGGCAATTTCTGCCCTTAAGTTTAAAAATGTTTAAAATTAGTATGTAGCAAAGTTTAGGGTGAAACAGCTACATTTGATTTATACACCTCTTTTGACAAATCTGCACAAATTTGAAGTACTTCAAGGAACAAAAATGCTCTCTTAATTACATTTAAGTCTTATTTAAGGCACATATATCTTATTCTACCTTTGTTTGCTCTTCAGAGCCACTCCACTATTTTGACAAGAAAGGAAGAATAAAACTAAAAAAAAAAAACCCTAGTCATAAAATTGTTTGGGGTCCACCTGTAAAAACTGTTGAAGGGTAATGTCTGGGTCACGTGAAGGAGAAAACACTATCTGAAAATGAAGAATTAAAATACCTTCACGCAGAAGATATTTTTTCCTTTTCAAAAGGAAAAATACATATCAAAGGACGAGGTAATCATTGCTTTTAACAGCAAATATGTACCTATATAAAACATCCTGACATTTTGACAAATTATTTGTCCTGATATGAAGTTCTCAAAACAAAACAGGACAGACTGCTAACAGCTCTACTTTCAGATGTGCACAGCTGTTGCTTTAGAAATGAGTAGGTTGAACTACCTGTGCCTCAGTAGAAAAAGGGAAGGTCTGTCAGTATTTTACAAAATCATAAAGGAATATAAAGAGGATGAAAAATGCTTTTCATGCAGCATAAGATGCTAAAGTCTCTTTTTAGAAACAGCAGCTAAACCCCATTCATTTACAGATAATCTCAACAACTTTCATAGTTAACAAAAATATCTGCAGGTCTAATTTTTCTTTCTGTCCTTCAGTAGCCCTTCATAAATTGAAGCAAAGCATTATCTTTGGAAAAGAAATCCAGCAGGTTCCCCAGGTGTTCCCATTTAGATTTCATTTCCCGAGACCACAGTGAATCACTCTTATATTGATCTTTTGGCTGCTGCCTCATGGTGTGAAATACATTTGCATTGTACTTCTTGAAGTCACGCTCCTCCTGACCTATGAACTACGGTACCACCATGGAAGTTATAGACCTTAAGCCTTACTGTGATGTAGAATATACGGAATGTCAAATACTAATTGGTATGGTTATCATAAAGCTTTTCAGGTTACACACTGATACATGAGCAATGTTATACTCGGTTACTGAGGCAGATGAAATCACTGCAGGAGAGGAAGAAAGAGGATACAAGAACTCTGGGTCAGTCCAGACAGGGGAGAAATAAAAAAGTATAAACAGTAGATGTAGAATGTACTGGAAGACAAAAAGTATTTATTGGATACAAAGAGCTTCTCGGCACTAGAATGATAATAATAATACTCAGCAACTGAAGGCTAGAGAGAGAATGGTTTGCACCCTTCTTTGGGCATCGTACTGCAGGTATCTTTTGCCTACTTTCTTGTTCTTTAGCAGGATTTGGTTGCAAGAATCTGAATACAACTACAAAATGAGAGAACAAAGAACACTGGTGCAAGATGCATGCTCTGAACAAGGGCATCTTCAACATGATCTTGGAGGGCACGTACGTATCTTTATATTTCGTTGAACCAGTCAGCTCAAAGCCATTCAAGTGTTTTAATGTTTCATGGGTTACGGAAATATAACGTTGGTTAACTTTTATCAAAATCATAGAGACAAGACTATCAAATTAGGTACAGGGTTTGCTACTGATGTGCAAGAATACAAGTTAAAAGCAAAATCCTGAAAGTATAGGTTATACCTAAGCGCTGCACATAGTACAGTACAAAAAAGTCAACTTTACATAAAGGGTTTTCATCCACAGTAAGAAAGGATTGCTTTGACCTGTGACAATACCAGAATGGTTTTGAAGGCCCAAAGTACATTCAAATTCTAAGAGATTAATTTTTTTTTTTCAGTGTTCCTAAGACAAATTTATAGTAAGTGGAGAGGAGGGATTTAGGAGAAGCCTTAAAGTGCAGCTAAATGATAGCTTGGTTTAGGCAATGACTGAGACATTGTTTCTGCTGCTATGGGAGCTATTTGGAAAGTCTTTCACTCCACTGGAAGATATTTATCTTATTAATTAAAAGGAAGATATAATAAAGACAACAACAGAGATTTAACAGACCGAGCACCTGCCTTGAGAGTTACTGATCAAAAGTCTCCAGCTCTGAGTGAGATGTCAAGTGTGTTATGTTGGACATAGCTGAAATAACTTGCATTTTGCTTTTAGACTAACTTAATGGGATCCAAATTCAGTTTGTCTATTTTACTGCAGATGTGGGCATTTTGAAATCTCATGCCATATGAATTTGCTAGTGGGCAAATGGCTGCCAGAAGTAAACAGTGCCACAATCAGTAAGACTGCGGCATGATGGCATTTATTTGAGGCACAGTTTTGAGAACCCCTTCTGAAAGGACACCAGTGTAATATAAATGTAAATCTATGTTCCATGAATGAGAAAACGGAATCCTTTTTACATTTCCCTACCATGCCAGTGCTAATAGTGAGTTGACTTCTGTATTCATACCATATCAGTCAGAAAAAAATCTTGTCATTATACGCTATTTTGTAAATAGGGGGATTTTATTAATTTTGGTCTTGTTAGGATGTTACGACTAAAAGAATATGCTGATTTCAAGTACTGATTGTAGCAAAACAGAAATTAGTCTTTACTATCTATGCTTCAAATGAACATAGATAGTACAACGGCCTGGTTTTTGAGTCTTTCACCTGGCTTATCTAAGAAACTCCACAAATGTGATACTTATTAATTCAATGGGTTTTAAATTAATCTTGAATATATACACAGTGGTATTTTTTTGTACATTCCACTCATACTCATGTCCTGATAAATTAGATTACTTTAAACATCCCATGAAATGTGGCATTGTAAAGGTTAAGTAAAAGGCATGCAAGGGCAAACGAGGTTTTCAAAGTGCAAAACAAACAAAACATTTCTTCTCTTGCACAGCTTCTCCTAGTTACTGTTTAAGCATTGCAGGCCAGTGATAAAGGAGCAACACTACTACTGTCTCCAGTATCCCCCACTTCGCTTGTGTTTATGGATTTGAGGTAAGTCTTCTGAACCACATAGGGAGTATGTGACTGCAAAGTGCCTGGCATGCCACCCAAAACTGAAGACAATAGAGGTGATTGAATTTGTGGAAAGCAATAGCAAGCCTAGAAGATATTACTGACTGAGGCCATTGCTGGCCGTAGCCTGCCTCAATACCAAACTGCTGAATAAAAAGCAGCAGCGGCAGCAGCAGAGGACGCGGAAGTTTAAAGCGACAGAAGCCAAGGAAGGAAGCAAAACTAAGAGACAGCAACAGTAAGACAAAGTACATATAAACTTTTAATGAATTAACCTTACAAAAGACAATAGCTTCAAAACATTTGACACGTTTGTACAAAACTATTCCAGCATTGTTAATTCTCTCTTCAGAAAGAATGCCAGCAAGCCACCCAACGTGTCCCTGGCTATGAGATGCAACTGGTGATCACATCCAAATCATGTGTGGATGGAATAAACTTATTTACAAATACTGTATACTTTAATACCAGATTAGTGGATGCTATTGGGGAGCGACTGTATTTTCCAGAAAACACCATGCATCAGAAAATAGTATGCACCCCTAGCTTTATTGCCTTTTTTCCCTGCATTTGTCACTAACATCTCTTTACAGTCCTTTCAGGATGAGTATCTCCTTTTATTTCCTATTCCTTCTTTTCTTGTCTTTGAATAGCAGTGCAAGGAGCGGTACAATCTTCCAGTCCTATAGCGTACATCGCGAGTGTCCTTGAACATAGGAAATCAAGGTGCAAAATGATGGCTCATGGGACTATTCTGCAGCCATATTAAAATAAGTGCCACATACCAGAAAATAGCACGCATGTTAAGGGCCAAAATGTAGTTAAAAAGTGCGTGATACTTTCCTGAAAATATGGTATTGATGACACGTACAAGCATTCTTCAGGATGCCACGTTCCCTTGTGAAAGGGATCTTGTCATTTCAGTATGTACAAAGTATGTCTTCAGTTCTCCTTTTCCTTTTACATTTATTATTCCTCTGCAAGTGCTCATGTACCCCAGTGTTTGCAGGACGTTGTTCGTCTCCTCTGTAACCTGCAACAATACAGCAATGCAACCAGCATTGATAACAGAGCAAAGCAGAATCTTCTTCCAGAGTCTTCAGAGAATGTATGTGCCAAGCAATTATGAGGGTTTGGCTCTAATGCTTATAAGGCTTTTAAGGGTCTCACATGAAGTTTAGCACCTGAGCTTTCAAATAGTTGCTGGATGCTGATTCTAATCTCCTACATCAGGTATCCCACTGGGTATAACTGAGTCTGTACCTAGGATTGCAAACAGAAGGCTCACAGATACACAAATGGCGCGGGGGACAACATGCTCACACAACATTCTTCTCAGCTTCAGGAACTGCTTCCCATTTCAGCAGACCTCATCTTCCTCATCTTTTCGCAAATACTAAGGCTGTGTGAATTGAGTGTAAGGCATTAGCAGCATCTGCCAGAGCTGCTGTTGCCGGTTTCTCACGTAACTGGCAACGAATGAAACTTTCGGCAATTCTGCCGTTTTAGGTGAAAGCCCACTAGGACAGGGGTTGTTCAACCTCTTTTGAGGAGGTTGAACAACAGAGTTGTCTGTGTTTCTTTGTGAAGCAAGCAACTGTTTGTAGATATCATTGCTTTGACATCCTTTCTGTTTTGAGTTTTGACCAGCAGTGTGTAACTTTTCCATTATTTAGTTCTGAATAATCTCAGTCACAGATTTGGAGTGCTCTCAGTCCTGTGCTGGGATCTCAAAGTGCTAGGCTGGATAATAGGCAGATACATAAAATGTGATCCCTATGGAATTAATGGGAAGTTAGTAAACTGAAGGTCTTTTCTACAAAGATCTATCTATAATCTATACAGATATTTATCTATAACGATTATTAATCAGCATGGTTCATTAAAAGGGAAGGGAAGTTTCATAATTGCTTTATGGATTTAACTTCATATACAGCAGTTATGGTAATTTCCTTCATTTACAAATAATTAACATCAGGAATGTCATTCAGAGATAAGGTAGCTATTACTTTATGAGCTTAGAAATTCACAGAATAGACATGATTTCTCTCAAATCCTCTCTTAATCTAGGGATACATTTCCAGGTAGCTCATGACTTCCTCCACCATATTCCCCTGTAGGGTCAAGACAAAGTTTTGATTCCTCTCCCATTTTCCCTGTAACTTTCATTTAATTATGTACTTTCCTGCCCAATTCCTTTGAAATGCACAGGTACAGCTAGAAGGTAATTTTAGGTACAGCTAGAAGGCAATTTTTTTCTGTAGGCTTCTTTAGCTCCAAAACACAGACCTGTTCAGTGCACAAATATGTGATTTTCTTTTAAGCACCACACTCAAAGGATTAATGTAAATAAATCCAAGACTTACCTGTATTTTATCTAAGACACCAGTGCTGTCCATCCTGCTGGCCACATTTACTGTATTGCCCCAGATATCATATTGGGGCTTTTGAGCTCCAATTACTCCAGCTATTACAGGTCCATGGTTGATACCTGTAAAACATCAGAACTTAATATTAAAAAAGAAGATCCACCAAACAAGGACACACAGTGTGTCTGGTAGCATAGCAAGTCAACGAACACGGTATTTGGCCCACACTGAATAGAGAGCACAGCAACCAATAGCCTATTCACACTGTTTTATCAACCACGTACAGCAGGAGGATGTTAGTTATAAAACTGCCAAAAGTTATTTCATCTAGTTTTAGCTTTCCAGCTCCCTCCCATCCTGAATAAATCTGGTATTTTCAACCATTAGTATCCTAATAATCTGCTACTGCATTTATTAGATAGCATGAGGAACACACTGTGGGAGGGCAGCAGCTCCCAGGAAAACAAATAGACAATAATTTCATTTCAACTTGTAGTGAAAAGGGCTTCTTCCCTCTGCAATAGTTTATGGCCAAATCAAATTCCTTTTACAATATTCTTTGCCTCTTGAATATAGAACAAACTAATGTGAATGAGCTGGAAGGATCTGAAACCTTGTTCTGAAGGCTGGATTGCCCATAGAATGGTCCTAAATAACTGCAATCTATATATATGTATTCAAATAATTTGAATAATCATGGAGTAACAAATTGCTAGCTCTGAAATGCACACTGTAAGAATGAAGAACAGCATAGTACAGTCCCTCATTGGGATCTGGGCATTTTTTATCTTGCAGTCAGTTTGTATCCTATGTTCTATTTGTAAAGGGAGTGAGTTGCACTCTGCTAGTAGAGAAAAAAACTTGGAGGCAAAATCAAAAGCACTATCATTAACCGGTATCAAATATCTGTAATTGTAACTATACATACCAACGAGCAGGAAAGCCAAGTTAGACCTAGTGAGAAATAAACCCTCAATAAGAGAGTAGTTTTGATTTTTAAAATTATCTCCACATCAATGGATCATAACTGACTTCTATTAATTCCTTGATGGAAACCACCACTAGGGATATATCTATGCAGCAAAAAGCAAGTGTGATTTTAGCATGAGGAGGCATCTCAGAGCTGGCTCATCTAGTGTGGACCATATGTGAGATGGCAGCATGGGCTAGCAATCAGGCTATAAACCCACCTAGAAACCCTGGAGAAAGTCACTGTAGCCGGTAAATTTAGAAAATTGGAGAAATATGCAACTTTAAAGAATACCAGATAGAACATGATAAATATTTCCCTAAGTGCTTGGGACTGAATGTACAAAGGGACTTAGGCCTCACAACAGTCTGCATTAACAACCAAATCACGCGTGTGTCGTTCTGCCTCATGACATCCAACGTGTAGAAAGCCTAGGGACCCGACAGTGGAATCCACAAAAGCCACCTACCGAGCAGTGCAGGCTGGCTAGTAGGGAATACTGAAGAGGTGTGTGGCCTATGCTCTGCCATGGTCCAGAAATTAGGGCAGTGTGGTAGGACTTTCCTACCAAATACAATATGTAGGAAGTGGCTTTTTTTTACCTCTTTCCTGAACCACCACAGCTGTTGTTTACAGTAATACCTCAGGGGCTGGTAAGCCAGCTTCAGATCCCTCCATCTTTGAGAACAGTTCTTCACATAACTCTTAGGAATGTATTTTGGCCACCCAGGCATTCTGGGATGTGCTGCTAGTGTGAGTCTTCTTTCTGTGACACACGTGAATGTTTGTTGGGGTAAGGCTGAAAGAGTAGTACTCTTGGTCCAGGTGAACGCTCTAACAGAGGGCGATACCAAATGTTTCCTTCTCTCATATCCAAAGGGACATTTAATTATTCCATGAAAAGTCAAATACTGTTCAGCAAATACTGCTCAGCAGGACAGACAAGAGAATATCCCAAAGTATTCTGCAGACCGGGCTCATAGCATTCTCCAGGGAACTAGGATCCCTGTTGTTGAGCAACCTCAGCCAAAAGCAGAAATCAAATTAAGTTCACTTACAACACAGTTGAATGTTCTAACTGCAAAGCTATATGGAAAACAAGTCAGCCTTTATTCTGTTCTGAAAAACAGCAGCACCTGTGCAAAACTTGCCGCAACAGCATATCTGAGCTTGTCTAATAAATCAAGCACCTTAGCTAACAGAAGGGGAGGAATACCTGAAACATAATGTAGGTGCTCCCCTCCCTTGCCTGACAGCATCAGAGTAGGCTGTGTACCTCCTAAGACACATGTAGCATTTCAGGCACTCACAAGAAAATGAAGGTTGAAAATTGAGACCTCTAGTGAGTCGCAACAATTCTAGGGTCAGATGCTGGGCAAGGAAGATTTTTACAAATTGAGTTTGGGTTTAAATTCCTGTAGCAGACATCATGTTGGAGGTCGATACTCAAATGTTTCCTTGGCTCTAATTGCTATGGGTATCAGGTGCTTTCATGGTCAGGTCGTGGGAAGGGGAGAAGTGAACTGAAGATGGAAAGTGAAAATCTCAGTGGTGCCTATATTGGATTAAGGTGGCAAGAGTGTCAGTTTGGGGTCTGTGTCCCCTTGTAGATTTAATTATTCTTCATTTCAGGAAGCAAAGGATCTGACTTCTCTGGCAACTACAACAACAGGACAAGCAAAAACTAACAATCACAAGTAAGTTGTTTTCTTTTCCCCCTAGAATGTTTACTTTGTGATCCTGTCTTTAAATGAGTTAGTGTTGATCAGTGTGCAGTTGTAGCCCCAACACTCAGCAGCTCTTTATCTGTACTGACACCACTGACATAAGTACATTTGGAAGTATGTGGCCTGTGTCATCTATGGTAAGAACAGAAGTTTTATTCTGTACAGAAATATGGTATCACTACACATTCCTTTTAAACCATCAAATTCTGTAACACTTTGAGAAGGAAGCATGCTTCAGATTTGCTTTGTCAGTTTTCAACTCTAGGAAAGAACACAGAACATACTGGCAAAGGAGCGCGCTCAGGAACACATGAATATTTCAAGTCAGAAGATAGGAATTTTTGCCAGTGGGTGGCACTGTGAAATAAACATGAAAGGAGAAGCCGAAAGGAAAAACAAGCAGCACAGCAAGAAAAAGACAAGACAGGAGAGTAACTGCTGGAAATCAAATACTTCTGACATGTTTACAGGATTTATAGGTTTCCAATGTTTATTTACTGCTTTCATTTCACACTTTCCAAGTTACATATTGCATTGTAAGACTGCTGTGTATTGCTATCAGAAATAAACATTGTGGAACATATTGTTCTTGACCAGCTCTGAATTAATTTATTTCATCATGCTTTCTATGGCTTACTGCAGCTGACTATTTCTGTTTTAAAATACCATGATGCACAAGTAGAAACCATTAGAAGCTTAAATATAAGGGACACCCCTTTGAAATATAAACAGCTGTTCCTCTTTGCTCTTATTTGTCAATAACCACAGAATAAAGATGACAAGAAGTATTATCCTTTGTCTAACCCTGGGAAGGAGAGGGTGCATTTTTATATTCTTGCTTGAATTAAGTATATCTAAAATATTTCAAACTCAGCACCCTTATAGCGCTTGTCCTCCAAAACCATTCATGTGCTTTTGTAAAGCCCGTCTAGAGTCTTCTTGTGTCCTCTGGTATTGATAAGCTTAAAAAATTATGCTGTTAATAATTCTAGAATAATTATTATAGAATTACCATAAAACAATTCAGAGCCATGGCAATGTATTTTTCAACCATTTGTTACTTAGAAAAACTGCCCTTTTGTTGAGTCCTGCCTTGAAGCACTCCTACAGCAGCTATGGTTAATGGGCAATACCATGAAGGCTTTAACCAGGGTAAAGATGGTGCTACTTTCATGGCTTTTTTGGTCAGTTCTACTAACACTTAGTCAGCTGATACTTCACACTGAATTTTCCCCCTCCTCCACAATATTCTCATAAAAATCCTGCGATACATACCTACTCGTAACTTGAAGTCATTGAATGAATGCTTGTTTATGACATCCAGTTTTGCCACCAAGGCAAATGCGAATTCCACCATGGTTCCTATGTGCATATACTGTCGTTCAGGTTCCTGAATTTAAACAGCCAAACAAACAGAATAAAATAATTTTCCTTAGCCTTAGTTGCTGTTAAGAATACAACCAAAATATGTGGAACACCTGAAAGCACTTAAACCCTTAGGGATATCCTAATGCCAGCAGGCAGCAGAAAAAAAATAATGTAGAAAATGGTGCCGTCCAGCATCAGTTAGATCAATCAACGGCCAATAGACCAGGATGCGTTTTACTTACATAATAAGGCAGTCTAGAGATGATAGATCCAAAACATATCTAATGTAATGTTTTGATTGTCACATAACTGATTAACTGCTAGGTAAGCTCAGAGGCACTCCATGTCAGGATTTGTACATTAATTTTCTCCAAGTGTCTGCTTCTATTTTATGTCCTTTAATAATAAATAATGCTTGGGAACAGCCTCACAGAGGCTCCTCCCTCTCACAGTTGCACAGCTCAGCACCCTAGTTAATGGTTAAGCTCCAGTGAAATTCACAATTTTAAGAGTTTCTCCACTGATCTCATGTGGTAGATAAAAAAGCACCTCTGAGAATATCTAATAGACCTGAGAATGAATAAAACACAAGATGAAGAGAGGAAGAAGGCAACCCACTCTCCTCTGTCCCCCAACTTACTAGCTCAGCACTTACATCAAAGTTGTAGGAGTTATATATCACTTATAAAAGTTAATGTCTCCTCATACATCAACAGTGTAGCCTGATTTCTAAGTACTGGTTTGAATCTGCCCAGGTGGAGGAGAAAATCGGTTTTTGAGATCTCAGAGTAGGATCCTGACAAAAGGGTGATTTCATAAGAGATGATTTCATAAGAGACGGTCTCACCAATCCCTATGAGAAATGAGTGAATCTTCCTCATTTCTTGATATAAAGTGACAGGAGAGATGGACAGATGATAACTTTGGGAGATGATTCACACAGAAGATGCATCAGCCTAGGTGGGACAGTAGTGTTGCTTGCCAGAGCAGCTGTTTAGATGAATGAAGTCTGTTTTCTTTGGAATTCACTCCTAGCTAAGACAGATGGTTTCCTTTTCAGTTGATGTATTCAGGCTTCCTCCTTAGGCACTTAGTCTTCCTTGGGTGCTTGTTTTAAGCTGGGGACTGCTCCCAGCAGTATGCCTAGCAGTCAGCCACTGCCACACTAGGTACTACAATACCTGTGGATCTTTGGGCATCTAGACTGAAGGCTGCTGAGTTCTGGTGGATTTCTTTTGAAAATGTGTACTAAATCACCCAAGGATCTTTTGACTCACAGCTTGTGGAAATAACTCAAATGATAAATTTCTTCCTGTGCACATGCCAGTTTTAAGTTGTGAATGACAGATCCTCTGTCTTCTTATCTCCAGTCTACAGTTGTGCATTTTCTTCATCCCTTTCATCTCCCTATATTAAATGTCAGAGCTAATTTAAAATAATTTTTTTTTTTTTTTTTTAATCCTCAGGATCCTTAAGGTCTGTAGTTCAGGTGTTAATTGCTTCTGTCTAGAAGGAATATGAGTTTGGCAAGAACACATTAATCCTTAGCAGAGAATGCGTTGATTCATAATTGCTCACTTTCTGTTGCTAGCCCATAGTACTCTAAAGATCATGGCAAAAGCAAGGGTTTTGCTTAAAAGTTATGAATTGCTTCTCTGCAATTTATTTCTACTGACTGCAGTTCCCAGTTCTACCCTATTAAATAAGCCAGAAATAAAGGAACACATTCTCAGTGCTGAACATGAAGGTTCTGCAAGTGTGTGGTTAATACAGCTACTCAGCCCTCCCAGCTTACAGTGGAAAATACTCATTCTTGCAGTCTTTTGTACAGTCTATAAATCTATTTCTGCTGCAGCACATAGCAATAAAATGCTGTATTGTATGTTGAGTAGAAGGCCTGTTTTGTTTTAGACTTAGCAAATACAGAGGTGGCACTTTCAAACCTTAATGTGAAGAACAATAATTCCCAGAGACTACTGAACAAAAGTATGCACTCGTCCAGTACAAGGCAATCTACTTTAATTAGAAAAAACTAGGCCACAACATTATACATAACCCGCAGTTTAATGAACAGAATTTTAGCCTTCATTTGAACGTGGTTTTTGCTAAGCAGGAACCTTTTCCTGTACCTGACACTGTTCTTGGTTGGGTGTGGCGCTCAGTCCTGTTGCTGCCATGTATGTGCTTCCAATGGTCTTTATCTTTTCAACTCCACTGAACTTTGGCTTTGACAATAACTGTAAAACGAGGATGGTTATGCATTATTAAGATCAGCAGCCTAACAGCATTGTTACTAACACCATTCGGTACATCAGTTCTTGTAACAGTTTCTTAATAGTCAAATTCTTAATAGTCAAATGGCTTCAAAAATATATACGGGATGAAGGACTTAAGGATGGATGAAACAATGCTTACAGCCTCCAAGAAGAGGGAATTTCTGTCTGCTAAAACACCTTGTAATTATAAAGGCACTAAATGTATAGTAATGAGTATAAACTCTACCTGACTGTATATACAGCTCTTAAAAGTTAACAGACTGAACTGGATATTGGAACTGAGTCACCATGTGAGCCAACGGTTAAGCTTTAAGCAGCTTTCTGAAAGTAACCATCTCTTCCATGCCAATAAGACTAAAATCCAAGGACTTTAATTCATATCCCAAGTTGCTTTGAACCAAATGGGTTTGCCATTAAAATACCCTTTTTAGCTGCAGATCCACAAATCCAGACTGTGCTCTTTGAGTCATAACACATTTGAGGATCTTAACACATTTTTCTAGTGTCTCCATCACTAAGAACTTTAAGACAAATACTGTTCTCAGTGAGACCTTTCCAACTGCCTTTTCACAATCCATCTGCAGTCATACTCTGTACTTGCTTGTAACTTCAGAGAATGGAATATTAAAACTTATTCAATCCTTAGAGTTGCTCATGTATCAACTGATCAACACTCCCTAGAATGAGACCAACAGACATAAGGTGTAACAAAAAGCTGTATCATTTTAGGTGATGTCATAGATTTACATACCTGAATTTAGGCACTAGTATTTAGAAATGGTAGTTAATATATGGCATGTAATATGACTGCCTCGTGAACTGCAGCTAAAGGGCAAAAATTTCTCCCATCAGATATACACACAGGATTCTCATTTTAGCTAATGAAAAGCAACTGAGTATGATGTCAGATGAATATCTTATTTAGCCCAAATAAATTTCTTTTTCCTTTAATACTCCCTGTAAGTAATTTCCAGATGACTAGGCACAGAAAAGTTCTTTTCTGACAGCTTTCAAGTACATTTGCTTACTGTTGCATACCCATTAAGATTGAAACCATATGTTGATTGTTGTTAGAAGTACATACATCATCGAAGTCAGCAATGATCTCATTTAGCAGTCTGAGACATTCCAAGCCTTCCTTATTTACATCAGATTCCGTGTAAAATTCCTTGAAATCCGGAACAGAGGCAAACATGACACAGACACAGTCATATGACTGATGATATAAATCCTGTCCAAAAGAAAAAAGAATAGAGAAAAAAAAAAAACATCTGACATACCCAGCTCTAAATAAAAGTTTCCTTATTTATATGCAGTGTCCTGGTTCTGAAAAGGGAGGTGTTGCAGCGTTTCAATGCCTTAAGACAGTGGTTGGGTACTTTTTGCATTTAGTTGCATTTATACATTTAAATGGTATATAAACCTGTTTGTTAAAAGAGTCTCAACATATACAGCTGAAAATATTTTACTGATCCAAGTTAACTTTTTTCCCTCCTGAACATTAACTCTGTGAACATGAAGCATTTACCACTTTGTTAGTTAGGGCCCATTTCTGAGGATTCTCATGTAGAGAATTTGGTCAGGCTTGCACAGCTGAAACTATATTTTGCAAAATAATCTCTAATTTATTATTAGCTGTGTTATTGTAAAAGCTAGAAAACTGAACCAAAATCACAAATCCAATGCACCAGAAATGCATAATAATCCTGATAGTTCCTAACCTAAAATCATAGCGTGCCCAATAGGACAAAATAATTGTCATTTCTTTACCGTAACAACGGGTGGAGGCAAAGGGAAAGAAGTGACCTAAACTAAAATTTATGTCAGATTTCCACTGCCTTCTGTGATCACTGAAATGAGAGCACCTCTGCTCCACAGGAAGACTCTGGTGCTAAAAATGACCACACCACCTCCTGCTCAAGTTTCCTCTCCACTGCCCTTAAACATTAAAATATCTCTTCTTTCAGGATAAATTCACATCCTGAAAAAAGTAACAGAATAATATTTATTAAACTAATACTTTAGAAAAGTTACTGTCTATGCAAAAAGGTAACCACAGCAATAAAAGATGCTGTAAGCTACTATTAAGTCAAATTCTATTCAAGTTATTATTTGAATAGAATAAGGCACATAGAGTAAAACAAGGGTTTTAATAGCCATGCATAAGGTAAATAGGACTTATTCTGTGATTCCAAGAGGCATCAAATATTTCCATTTTTAGTTACTGTAGCTCTTTTTTTTTTTTTTTTTTTATTTTTTCCCATTTCACTGACTGTGTTTCTTTTGAAAGTATGTACAGACATGTGTCCATACATAGTGAATCTCTATTGGTGATGTATAACTGAAAAGTAGCAGAACTATGAGAAAACTGTTGACTGCCTCATCCCAGAACAGGTGTAAAGGAAGTTTCTGGGCAAACAGGAAAATAATGGCAGACAGGGAGGAACCCAGACAGCTGGAGGAGGCAGATATTTATTGTTAGATTTTTCTGCCCCTTTATTTTCTAAGGATTCCATAACCACAGCATCTCTGAAGCTCTACCATGCCACTGTGTAGTGGGGATGGAATATATCATTGCCAGTCACTATTATTTATATTCTTAAAGCTGGGCTGATTGAAATCACCCATCTGTATGGACACCCAACTTATAGCCATAAATACAAACTCTATCACTCTAAAGTCACTTGATTGTGCAAATGAAAAGCAACTAACCAAAATGTCCAAGCTGACGAGTTCACTGTCAGATCACTTCTAAACTTCAAAGGAGTTCTAGATCTTCATTGTCCTTTTCCTGAGACAGTTTTTAGTGAACCAATATTGTGATTGTATTTTTCTGCCATCTCTGTTGGGGAGAGGGAACCTTTCTGGCTGAATTGAGGCAATTTAAGTACTGCTTTGAGAGCACAACCATCCTATGTGTTCTATATTGTCAGTACAGCAGATGCATCTATCTGGAAGGTCATTTTATTGCCCGATGGCAGAATCACCTCAGATAGTGTTTATTTGGCTCAGTCAGCTATGGAAAATTGTCTAAAGAGGTAATTTTTAAATGTAGGCACTCAGGAGGTGTGCCTGAAACTATACAATATGACTAAGAAATTCCAAAGCTCAGGCACAAAAGGACTTCTCTCAGTTCCAGTCTCCTACTCTTAAAAGCAGGTCCACTCTCTAATACTTGCAGTAACATACACTGGCGACTGTCTTGAAAATGTATGCAGCCAGACATGGTGCATATATCACTTGAAATTAGTTAAGTGGAGCCATAGAAGAAGATTAACAGGCTCACTCCTCAAATATTTTCCTTTTGCAGCTGCATTTTGCTTCACATCTACTTACTTCAAGGTTATGTCAGACACATCTACGCTGAAGCTGCAGTGACATTTGCATATAAATATACTCAAAAGTTAATATCTAATGTACTGAGTGCTCTTCATAGATCAGCTAGCAGAACAGGTACAGAGCTTGCCTTCTCTGGTTAACTCAGATTTCCTTCTATTTGCTCAGGTCACCTTCCCGGTAACTTGCTTTCAGTTTTGGGTGAAGAAATTCAGGCCACACACTTGGCAATGGTTATTACAAACGGACTGCATCACAAGTATAGGGCCTTCTAGAAGAGGAAATTCACAGTGTTATATGAAAGACTGGAGAGAGACACCAGAGTATTTATAGCAGAATGTAGACTATTAATTCTCTAAATATGGATTATTACACTTAGTTTTGAAACCTGACCTGATGAAACAAAGAGGTTGTATAAATATGTGATCAAATACATATTTATTTTTTTTAAGATACATATATGTTTATATTCCTACCAGCTGGAAAAATCTAGTAAGTTAAATGAAGCCAAATTAATAGTACACTTAATATTAATGCACAGTTCTATTGTCCAAGCAATTTTGTTAATTAGTAAAAAGAAGTGGTTTTAATTCACCAGATAAACATTAGATAGCAGCTGGTTTATTTTCTTCATTGAATACTGCTGATTTTGCATCCTGAAAATGTAAAAGGTGCTGGAATTACACTACTGACGAATACTGGTAGTAAATTTTGTGAAACATAAAATTTAGACAGAGAATTGATATACTGGGAAAGTGCTATATCTGAAATAATACATGGAAACTAACACCATATAAAGATTTCTTTGGGAATATAACTTCAAGTCATAAAAATACAGGTCTGTTAGGAGCTACATCTGAATGCTTACAGAAAAAGGACCAACTAGGTAGTGCTGCAGGCATGTGATATTACTGAATAATATGAAGCAGAGATGGTAGAAAAAAGGATTCATTTTACCACCTTATAATACAGGAACCAGAAGATAAATAGAACATTTAAAAGCAGAATAAGGAAAAATATTCTTCATAAGAGATAGATAAATGTATATTTATTGCTATTCAACAATACAATAAATAAGAGCTTAGAGGGTTAAAAAACTGAATTCTTATATGCATACTAGAAAAATGCACAACTAGCAAGTGCATAAAAAGCACCTGCAGAAGCAAAATATGCCCTTATATTTACAGGCAAAAGCAGAATGGTGAACAGCACATTAATCTTCAGCTGTTCCATGAACTTTTGCTGAAGTATCTAACACTGGATACTGCCTGGGCCCTGCAGTTGACTGGACTGACGATGGGTGGCAACTGCTGCCTTGCTACAATTGCCACTGAAAACACTGTGGAGCTCTAATTAGCTATTAGGAAGTGCTTTTCCTGTCTTCCCTGGAAGCAGAAGTCTTGCCCAGAATAAATCATGGCAACTTGTACAAGTCAAGTAATCAGGAAGAGAAATATGACTGAGCAAAAGAGAAGAGCGGAGATTCAAATATAAGTGCTTCTGTAGCACAGGAAGATCAGTGTGCTTCATGCTGTTGGCTGTCCACCCAGTACGAGGACAAACACCCTGGAAGACATGGTTGCATGCTTGACTGTTACAATACAGACACAAATCTTTTTCTATAACCAGAGTTATTGCTCCTTCCTCTCCTCCACTTCAAAATAAATGAACACATTATATGTGAACACTTCTTGTATGCTGAAGCTCAGCAATAGCGTCCCACTTCTCTTCCTTCCTCTTTAATACTGGACTAATGTTCTATAGCATAGTAGCAGCATAGAAACAACAAATAGCACTGTTCATAACCAGATGAGTAGTAATTGTTCCTGTCACAATAAATGGCAGAGAATTTTAAGGAGGCATTCCCAGCTAGTTTATTTCAATCATTCATAATAATAAAGGCAGTGGCAATTTGGTGTTTTTCTGTGAGTACTTCTCTTGAAACAGTGTTCTCCAAACTGTTTAATCAGAAAATCAAATGCAACACCATTCCAGGAAGAATGGCTTTGCTTCTTTCAACAAAAACAAAATCATCCTGTCTGCTGCAGTTAATCTCTTGGTTTTCCTTTTTTTTTTTTTTCCCTCTGGTAACATCTGAATTTCTGCTGGTTTTCTCTCTCTACTGTCCCCTCTTCTCCAGTGCCTGGAGACCTTCTCGGGTATGGCATTAGCTTCTCTGGGACAGAATTTCTGCTCTGAGTAGGGTGCTGGCTCCATCCTGCAGCACAGGATTTCCCTTGCTCAGTAATGTTCTTGCCAGTTATCTTGCAGTACAAAAGCTCTTGAGCAATTTTTACAGATCTGGATGCTAACAGTATAAAGGAAAAGGCTGCACAAGTGACATGCAGATATAGTTAATCTTGGCCCTGTTTCTTGCTTTTCATTTTATATTTGTTCCTATCTTTCTCTCCCAACTGCAAAGCACCCTGTTTGATATTCAGCATACAGTCTGTAAGCAGAAACCCAGTTCCGGAGGTTCTAGTAAAGCAAACAAACCTTTATTATGGTTTGCTCTGCAGTAACTTGCTTTTACGGTATCAGCATTAGTCACTGTGCATCCTGTTATAAAAAGACCTTTGTTGGTTGTCTAAAAGTACAGTCCCACTGCTCTCAGTCAGCATTGATCCACTCATTTTTCCCCCTTTCATTCCTGCTGCCTGTTCTTCAGCAGTGTACTTTGTCTTCCTTTTTCTCCACACAGCTGCATGCATAAAATTCTAAGAGAAGTAGTATTCTGAAACAGACTATTCACCCATTAGGTTAATTTTAATCTCAAAATCTAGTTCAAACAGCAAAGAATATACATTAAACCATATTAACATAAATGTTTGCAATAAAGAAAACATGGACAAATTTTAATTCTGTATCTATTTACCTGAATATCCACACTAAGAAAACAAAGGCTTGATCTGTCCTAACATATTCTCAGATGTATACACATACACACATTCAGAACGTCCTTTAAGGCTCAACACATCCTTGCTGACATTGAAACAAATCTTAAGACATGACAGATGCTTATAATTCTGAACATCTCCAGGGATTTGAAAGGTTCTTCCCCCTTTGAAAAGTGTGTTTGAAGACAAACTACACAAGAAACAACTGAAATATTTTTTTTTTTAAAGAAATGCCACTAAAACTATGGCAAATCATTTTTATGTCAGCTGACATGACAAATAGTAGAGCTCAGCACATTACAATTTCTGATCTTCACTAAATTTACTAAAGCTTATTCCAGCCTAAGAATCTTGAGGGGTGACAGTATAAATCCAGTTGCCAATACAAAGGTGAGCAGATGGTGTTGCTCTGCTGGGGAGCTGAGATGGAATAGCACATAAATGAAAAAGCAATCTCCTGATGGTTTGCTGTGTTTAATGCCTGAACTAAGAACTGGAGCTGAGCCAACCTGGCTTCCAGCCAAGGTCTTCACTGGATTCAAAGGAACCCCACAGCAGTTTTCATCCAATGTGAGCTACCAAATGAATATTTGCAGGTAGTACTAAAGTACTGATACAAAGTACTGATTAGTTCTGCTTAACACAAACCACAGTGAAAGGGAAGACATTGGCCTTTTTTGACTCAGGAGATGAATAAAGAATCCTTAAAGATGCCCTTTCCTCTCTTTTCTCAGTTTTGGAGCAATTGTTTGGTATGCACAAGAAACCACATGTAATTAAAACAACTGCATTTAAGATCTTTGTAATTTCTACTCTTGCTAAATACTACTCTGTAATACTACTCTTTATTAAAACTTTAAAGCAATATTGGGAGCAGATCTAATTTCTATCGAAGTCGACAGGGGTCTTTTGTTTGACTTTTCTGGTGCTTGGATTAGGTCCATAAGCAGCAAGTAAACAGGTAATTCAGTGCTCAGAACCCCCTTCCAGAATTAGCATAACCACTGTTTCAGGGAAAAGGTTAATTTTCACTCCAGTAAACCAGGTCTTCAGTCACCAGAAGAAATTTCAGAACCTGGATGCAGCTCCACTCTAATCACAAAGAAAATGCATATGATTTAAATTTAAATCCGTGCTGATTCAACCATCAGCTGCTTCCACCACACCCTTTACCCCCTTTCCTTTGAAAGGCAAAGTGCATTGCCACTTCAGATAATTTCACATTTTTTACTTCAAGGTATTCAGTGTGTTTACTGAATACTGAATTTCAAGGTATTTACTTCAAGGTGCATTCAGTGCTGCAAAGCAAGCCCTTCAGGTAGGTAAGGGGGAATGAAAGTGATGGTAAATCCACAGTCTCACTGTATTGACCTGTTCAAATCAGCAGTAAGTGTTATTTTCAACATATACAGAGCAGAGGATATACAGAGATGGCTGACCTCATTCTTCAGGTTTCTTGCCAAGAAGTGTTCAGCGACATGGGCTGGAAGCACATTCTCCAGAAGCACCCGATTCAGGTTCTCCATGGTTTCAATCTCTTCCCGCTCTTTTTTGAATTTGTTCTTCCACAGGAAGTCTAACCTACAGTAATATTCATTCTGTTACAAGAGGACACAGAGGTAAAGAAACAATAGGCATCTTGTCCTGATGGAGTACAGGTTTAAGAGACAAAATAAGCACAGTACACCACCCCTGAAAGGCTATTATTTGGCCACTCAAGCCACTACACATACATTTCATCAAATTAATAAGCTCCCCCCCAACAAAAAGGCCCAAGGGGAAAAGAAGTTACAAGGTGCTTTAAAAAATGGAACATGTATTTATTTACTCTCAGGCTTTAGTTACAAATTCATTCCAGAAATCAAACACTGTTATGAAAACAAGTTGCAGTTTTGTAACTTAAGATGATGTCCTATTTATCTGAAATGTAGAATTTCACTTACAATGATGGGTACTTCAGGAAGACCCAAACTTTAACCAACTTGAACTTATGTCATGCAATCAGCGTGGTAAAAAGGGGGCAGTACAAGAGAAAATCAGCCCACTGATATGATATGCCTTCAGTTCATCAAATCATTATCAGATTATCAAAAATGGCCCAGTCATTTGGACCAACCCAGTTTTGTTTTTGTTGAGGTGGTTTGTTTGGTTTTTTTTTTTAATAAAAAAAAAAAAAAACAACACAAACCCAGAATGTATTCTACAATTTGCTTTGAAATTAAAAAATTTAACGTCGTATATTTCAAAATGAACATTTCAATTTCAGACTTTTTTTTTTTTTTAAAAAAAAGCACTACCTTATTAAAAATTACTTTAAATCATGGGGGTTTTTTATTTGTATGATCTAGCCAATTCAATATGGATGTCATTAAAGATCCCATTCAGTATTTGTTGCCTTCCAGTCATATGAAAACTAAGGCTGTTTCCTATTTTACATGTTATCTCCAGAACCTTTTCCACATAACAGAATGAAAAATCTCTCAGAACGGCCCTTATACATCTGCAGGCACAATATCCTTCAAATGCAACGTTCTCCTTCTTCACCTTATGCTGCTTTACTTGACAGCACTTCCCAGTGGGTGAGCACAGTGGAACACCCAGAGAGGCATGAAGGACACTGTGTTCCTCCAGGCACCACAGAGCAATTGCCTTCCTCCAGGACAAGAGACTACCGTGCTTCTGGACAAGGCAATGCAACACAAACCCAGTGGCTCAAAACCGATGCTCAAATCAGTGGTAACTTACTGGGTGAAAGCAATTAAGTGCAACAAGAACTGATTCCTTTCTCTTTCATAGCAAAGAGATGAGTTTATTTCTAAATTTTAGTGGGACACTCACCTGGGTGTGTTTTCAATAGTTGCCTGACTGAAGCAATGAACTAATTATCCTTACTGAAAGAATACCACATAGAAAGTGAAGATAAGCAGCTCGATAGTAGCTGCCTACGCTGTAGGTGTCTACAGTCAGGGGAGATGAATGCTATGGCATTCAGCAAAGGAGTAGCAAAGGCAGCTGGTAAGATCACTAGAAATTAAATCTGGGGCTTCCTTCAGGTGAAGGAGCTAAGGAGCCTCACCTCACAGCCGTTCCTTGCAGACATCAAGTCTGAGAAACTGTCTGAACATGGAGCGTCAGTAGAGGATGTCTTAAAACACATTAATAAGTCAATCAACAAGAAGTCATCAGCTTTAAAGTAAAAAAAAACTGAAAAGCTGTTGGACAGGATCTTACGGTGGATAGCCTGGTCATTCAAAACAGCCACAGTATCAGAGAACTGGCAAATGGTAAGAATATAAAGCAAATCTTTGGAAAACTAGTGGTGTGACCCTTCAGCAAGGTACTTTGGAAAAAAACTTTGCTAAGAAAAAGAGCTATTTAGACATATTAGCTAAAGCTGATACAATGGGGAACAGTTGACACCTCTTCTGTAAGCATGCCCTCATCTGTTACAAAGAAGTCAATAGGCATGTTAATAGAAGTGAAGTTTCAAATAAGTTTTCATTAAATTCTTTACAACTAGGCTCTTGAAAAGACTACATTATCTGAGAAGGATCCTCTCACAGAATAAAAGCTCACTAAAAAACAGAACAGAGGCTACAAAAACCCCGAGTTTTCACAGCTAAGGAAAGTTGCCACAAACATGGGAGCAGTAAAACAGCCAATGAAGTTCAGTGTTGATAAACACAGTTTCATCAATCGTGGGTGAAAAACAAAATACTTACCTAACCTACAGAGTAATGGGATGTATAATTTTAGGTACTGATGAGGAAGGAATTCACAGGCTATATCAATACTGGTAATTCAAACTGGGCCATAAGAGAGATCTAATGCTCAATAGTGTTTACATCTGAGCATACTCTTTACACGGTCTAGCCCATACCAATCCATTTTCTCCTGGGCAATGCCTGGGCAGGGTGCAAAAGTCATCATTCTCAAGATACTGTCTCTCTCTGCCAGCCTATTTTCAAATAACTTTAATGGAAAGCACGCAGAATGAAATGTCTCACGTAATTTTGAGTGCCAGGGAACTGTGAGTTGTAGCCTATCCTGGTGTGATTTCTGGCAGCTTACCCCCATCCTATGATCATTGTTTTGGCACAAGGATTGCTGCAGCTACACCATAAAACCAGATCAGGAAATACACCTGGCTGAAAGCCAACCATTTTTTCAGCATTAATTTTTAAGCCAGATCATTTCCCTATGTTTTGGCCACTGTATAGCTCTACAGGCAGTTATGCCAGTACAATAGAGGAGGTACAAGGAGAAGAATGACTAGCAGAAGGAAGGCCTACTTCTTTCAGTGGGGATGCTGGTTGTGCAGCTAAAAGTACTGGCTGGACCTGAGAATTAAGTTGGTTTGCATAACATGTAATGATATTACATGTTCTCCCTTTCTTTATCCCCGTAGCTCTCCCTTTCTTTATCCCCGTTCAACCAGATATACACATTCCTCCTCCTTTTGCCTCATTTTAGGCATTTAGTGATGAGCAGGTTCATGGAGCTTGCCTTGTAGGAAAGCATTAACCTTTTGTTTAGATGAACTTTCTGGTTACTCACTCTGGGGATAGAGGAGTGTCAATGCCAGGTTAAGGGAAATGGAAAGACCACCCTTTTCATCATTGGCTATTATCTTTAGCACTGTCAAAATAATCAGATATTAAGAGAAGAATAAAGTTGTGTTATGATCTGCAAAGACGAAAAATTGAATAGCAAAAAGAGAAATTACTTGTATATAACCCTCTGAAGAGTAAGAAGGGTAAGGAAGAATTTTACTTTGCCTACACTGAAAAAATGGCTTGACAGCATTCTGCAAGTGCAATGAAAGCAGCAAACAGAAAGTTTAAAAACAAACAAGAAGATAGACACTTTTACATTACTTTTTCTCAAATTGTAAAATTCATTATCAGACAATTTTGGGAAGACCAAGAAGATAAAATGGTTAAAAAGGGATCAGACTGTAACAGAAAGCAGAGTAATCAATAGCTATTAAAAATTGCCACAGAAATGCCAACTGGCAGAAGCTGGGAAGCCTATGTCCTTGGAAGGGTAGCTCTATGCAGGTTCACCTCCTCCTGTCTTTTTTTTTTTTCCCCAAGCATTTTCTGCCAGTCAATATCACTAACAGTGCCATAAAATGGCAGGTCTTATGCCAGGTATGCATTAAAAATTAGTTCACAACATTTTCTAGTTATCACTTAGACTTTGCTTGACAGTGTTTGAAAACACAGAGATTTTTTTCTCCTTCTTTAAGGGAAAGTAAGTTGGCAGAAAAATCAAAGGCAACAGACTAAAGATTCACAAACAAGTGGTACCATGACAAGGACCTTGGAGCTACAGATCTGAAAACAAAGACTTTTTCCATTACAGGATCATTTTCAATTGGTGTGACAGGGAACAAGACATACATTGCTGTATGAAAAAAACCCTTCCTTGTTGATGTGACTGAATGCACAAATACTCTCCTTGCCCAGTGAAGATGACATTCCTTCTCTCCTTTTTTCTTGGTATTGCACCCACCACCTCCATCTGACATCTTGGTTGACAGGGACTAAAGGTTTTCAACTGATGTGAAGAAGCATTTATTCCTTTTTGCAAGTAGCTGTGTCCAGCCCCACTCTCTGCTACTGTCATCAAATGAGCAAACTCTAACATGGTGATGGCAGCAAGGCAGAAAAATAATGTCATCTCCAATTCAGGAAGTGTGTTCCCCATTACATCAAGTACTGGAGAAGCTGCCAGATAAGAATCTTTTCTCTGGTAACCTGCAGGGCCTACTTGGCAATTTAAATTACAATCATTATGTTTTGGGGAACTGTGATGTAAATGAGTGATTTAGAGACAGTGTGGGCTAAGATCCTTCTAAATGCTGTAGGCTATGGAGTTACAGGCTGTTCATGAAACCTCACATGGATTGCCTCTTCAATCTCAGAGCCCTGTCCTGCGCATTGCAGGACCTGGCACAACTGGCTGGAACTGCAGCTTTTAGCCATGGATCATGTACAGATCCGAGGATTTAGAGAGAGAACTGTCCTTGTGTCTGCCCTCAGCTTCATAGAGGGGAAGACCATTGACATCATGTTTGTACTGAAAAAGCACAACTGGATAATAAAAGAGTAGTTTACTGTTGGGTCATAGTTTTAGCACAACTGTGGCCTCAGCATGTGGTACACTTCTGTGTACATGCTACATTCTTTCTGTGTCTGCATCAAACGGTAATAACTGTGAAGAAAATAGCTTGTAATTAAGCAACTAGGGAGACAGCAGATGGATGCGGACAGATGGGAGCACACTAGGAAGCTATGAGACAATATTGGTCAGCATGACAAGCAATAGTTACAGCACACTATCAGCATAATGTCTCCAGTCTCAGTGACAGTAACTGGTGAGTTTTAAGGGCATACTGGAAGGGAATAAAGAAAATAGCTTTTTAAATGCTTCTGACACTCCACCTTTGCAATGGCATGAGGCAGAGCAGAATACAAGTGTTTGTCAGCAAATCTAAAAATTGCTTGAAAAGGTGGGAGGCTGCGTGTAGAGGCTGGCATTGTGTCCACTGATGCAGATGAAGAGAAGTGTGCATCTTACCTGTCGACCCAAAACTAGTAATGTGACGAAAAATATAAACAAAGAAATTGAGCCCATTGTCTTCAGGTCTTTCAGTATTCCTGGCCTATAAAATAAAAACATAAGTAAAGCAAGCTGCTCAAAAGTTAAAACAAAATTGCTTTTGCAGAAGAATAACACCACAACTTATATTACTTTCTGTCATTTTAATTAAGACCATTATATATGCTATGCTTTCTTATTTGGAGAAATATTTCCATTATGTAGCTTTAATTACTTCTACTACATCCTGTGCAAATGTGCCTACATTTTGAAGTCCAGCAATAAGATGAGGATTTAGTAAAAGAAATATCCTTGTTTGTTTACAAATGGAGAATATTTGGTGCTTATTCTACACAGGCAGATGGAAAGAAATTTTTTTATATATATTAATACTATTTTCATAATGGAGTAACTCCCAATCCTTTTCACCTCAGAATCACAGAAGGCATAAACTAGATCTTGTACAGACTTCACTCTCTGCATTGGGAAAAGATGCTTGAGGTAATGGGATACAGTTTGCACTAGCACTCTCCTACTGGTGCACTGAAAGAAGAACCTCGGTGAGAGATTTAGGAAGGAAAATACCAACAGACACGTAGCTTGACTGGCAAAATCAAGGCCATCAGAAGCACATGCTAAATCTAACCTGTCACATGGTTCTCCATTTCATCACGGATTTGTTTATTAACCTTTAGATTTAAGAGCAAAGAAATCCTACGCTTGTTTTTTAATTCAGATCCTTTTCCATGGTTGTTTCTCTGTCCTAAAGATCTCAAAGAGATTACAGCACAGGAAAAAAAGATACTGAACCTCTGCTGAGGATTCAGTTAAATGCACACCATGCTCACCTTACCTCTTTGTTTTGAAAGTGAGGTAGAAATTATATGTGTCCAGAAATTATTTTACACAACAATACTTTGAATTAGATTCATAATTTTGTCTTATATCTTATCACCTATAACAAGGTGATTATCAAACAAAGATTTCAGCAGTCTCACTGAAAATTTAGCATACAAATTTGCAAGCACAGCAAAAAATCCAAACTGTTGGTCTATTTTTTTTCAATAGTTAACACTGCATTTGTAAAGTTTTAAGACAATGTACTAGTTCTGAGAAAGTTGATTTTCTATAGCTTGCAGCAACAATGCTTTAACATCCTTAATTATGTTCTGCCTTAGGTCTGAACAACCTTAATGATGATTTCTTCCTAATGCTCTTTATTACAAAAATACAAATTAAACTCTATTTCCTATAGTATGTAATTTATACACCCTTGCCCAGACTTGTTTCTTTTATTCTAATGCTCTGAGGTGTGACATCAGATATTAACTGCAGCATGGCAATGATTTTAAATTATAACTTGTAGATTGTGAAGACAAACACATAGAAAAAAAAATAATCTGTTCTGTGACATAAGAACTGCCATAGGTATCCTACTAATTTCAGAAGGACTGAAGGACCTACCTTCTAAGAGGTGCCATTGCATACATAAATTTGCTGTAATCATCCAGCATGGGCCCATGAGTGTGCAGAAGGATAACATTGTAGCCCACCAATGCAATCAACATTATCACCATTTTCAACTCGTAATTTATCCTCAGGAAAACAGAACAGGAAATGAGTCCTAATATGCAGCTGTATATAAAATACTGGCAAAGAAAAATTAAATAGAAAATATTTAGAATTTGGTTTTTGAGCAGGAAATCACAGATAACAAAATGCTCAGGCTAGTTTAAAAAAACGAATTATCGATCGATCATGTAAGCATGGAAGCTATCACAAGTTGGGACATTACGGTTTACAAACAGCCAATAACCAGTAGGTGTTTGTATTTAGTAAAATACAGCCTTTTTCTTTCTAGGCTCCAATCCACCCAAAACTCAATAGAATCCAGATCATGCTTCCTAATTTTCACCCTTTGTCACTTTTGATTTATTCATCTAAAGTAGCAAGGAGCACCTATTTGTGCAGCACCAGTGCTGGTGTTGAAGTCTAATGCCAGAGCCTACTGCCAGCAGACTGACAAAACATTTATTCGCATGCCACTGTATGACTTTTCACTCCTACCTGAGTTCAGTAACTACCCTATAGGTATTACTAGCATAAGGGCCAAGCTAAAATGTCTAAAGATCTGAAAACAACAGTTTTCTGTTGTTTCTTTGTAGTACATTTGCAGTATTTATAAATTGATGCTATACACAGTTGTTATAAACCTCATGGACATAAAACATAACAAACTCTAGAAATTTTATTTCCTATTATTTCCTATGTCATATATATCAACAAACACATGTATGGTTGAAGTTAAATTCCTGGAAAACTATTTTCTATGGATATTTTCTGGAAATTGATTAGGACATCAAAGTAAATGATAAGACGGGAATAATACATTCTCACTAGAATTATTATCTTAGTCCTTAAAATACAGCACCTTTGCCTGAAACACTTCCTGAAAATTACAGTCCTGGACCTTGTAAGGAAGTTATCTTTTCTGAAACTACAAAGCATTCTATTTCAAGATATGCTATTTTCAGACTACTGTTGACTTGTTGATGGCACTACTTTTGACAGAATCTGAATCACTGTACACTAATTTTGGAGGATCACTAGGAAGAATAATTTTCACAGCACCCATCAGACAGAATTGATCTGCCGTGTGAATCCCTGCCATTACTGTAATTTGCTTGCAGATCTGCTTGAAATAAGAAAGAGGAAGAACTGTTGTTCAGAATCACCAAAAATAAAACTTCTCTGATGGCTGCATTCCACAGGAGGTCACACTCCAAAGTCAGTGTTACGGAAAAGTAGGAGCATCTTTTTTTTTTT